>PJEM01006465.1:0-17843 GCA_004023845.1 Helogale parvula | reverse complement strand
CACGTGTGTCAGCTTCACAACACCAGGCAGGGCACGAGCCGTACCGCCATGATTCTGCCCCTGTCCGAGGAGAGGGGGCCCATGCTTGAGGGGCCACAGACGGATCCATGAGCCTGGGGCAGAGATCTGGTAGCGGAGGAGGTAGGGATGAGAGGGGGAAGTGAGAGCAGAAATAATGCCATGAGGAGCCTCATTCTTTGATTGTGAATGTCACACTTTTACGAGGAAGAGCCCCTGACATTTGGGAACCCAAGGCAGGTGTGGTGGTCAAAGTGAGTCCTGAATTGGCAGGGGTCTGGGTTTGCCTAGACTGTGTTAGGGAGAGGAGCCGCACAGGGAAAAGTCGAGCTCTGGAATTTGACATTGAACGTGATAGAAAGCTGAGCCACTGAGCAGCTTTATCTAGTGAGGTCCTTACCTGTAAAGGTTGATTCCACCGAAGTCCTTAATCAAAATAGCACTGGGGAAGGTTGCCATATGGAGAATAAATAGGGTGAAGCGTGTGCCCTTTTACTGAAATCACAAAGTGGAGACAAAGCCCCGAGAGCTGGAGGTATGGCTGGAACTGGCCCAGCGAGCCTTCTGGGGCAGGCACCCTGTGCATTTGCGGGAAGTTCTCTGATCTGCGAGGGGTCCGGGTGTAGAGGCTTCTTACTCTGCACTAACCAGCTGTGTAACTGACCACATCCAGACATGCTTAAAAATGGGCCGACACCTGCCGAGGTAAGTGCTTGAGGTTGTCTTCTTACACATTTTCTTGGGTTTCCAGTTCCCGCACCGTTCAAAGTTGACCTGTACCTAAGGGACAGCCAGTTAGGTACATTTCTAGGTGAGCGTACACGAGTGAATCTTGCAACCTGATTCAGCCTCAGCCTGGTGTCCAAGATGAGCACAGCATCATATGACACTTGGGAGGGAGAAACTGAGATTTGGGGGGAATAGTGCTAAATGGGACGTGCGTTAAAACTGGTCCATTTCATTTTGTTAACTTGCAGAAACAAATAAAATATCCTCTGCAATTCCCCTTCTTTAAGATATGTTATTTTTATTTTTTATTTAAAAATTTTATTACATTTATTTATTATTGAGAGACAGAGAGAGACAGAGCACAAATGGGGTAGGGGCAGAGAGAGAAGGAGACACAGAATTGGAAGCAGGCTCCAGGCTCTTAGCTGTCAGCACAGAGCCCAATGCAGGGCTTGAATCCGCGAACCGCGAGATCGTGACCTGAGCCAAAGTCAGTCGCTCAGCCTACTGAGCCACTCAGACGCCCCAGAAACATGTTATTTTAAAAGGAAAGAAAATAAAATTTGTGCAGAGTTTCTTCTCTAATGATAGCACACATGGGAAACCTGTAATGCTGTGTACCGTCTTCCTTCCTTAAAGATATTTTTTATAAACAGAAGCCATAAACCATAACCTCTGGGATGTCAAATTTATCCTTACTCATACCCATGTGTGGCTCATACAGATGAAGACGGCATTTATTTCATCCTGATGAGATCGGGCACATTCAGGGTGATACGGCCGTACACAGGCATTTATTTCATCCTGAAGCATGAGTTAAAGAACACACTGTCTGGAAAACGATAAAGAGAAGTGGTCTTCACTTCATGGAACACTCCCCTGATCTAAAAATGTCACTGCCATTAAACTTCTAAGGGCCCTGGGGCCCCCCTTCAGAACACAGCCGTCTTCTTGGACCTCGGGTGCCACTTGGGGTCACTCTCTCTGCACCTCTGACATCGTGGTGGTTTCAGTTACTGAGAGGTCAAGACCTTCCAGATATCCCAGAGTTGTCTCGCGCAGTGTTTGGTAAAGAAAGATTCCCACTCTGGTGGCAACCCAGAGGGTCAGTTTAAGAGAGAAGCTGGGAAATTGGATGGTGGCTTTTTGTGAAATTATTCAAATTTCAATCCTTCTGGAGATTTAGAAACAAAGTCTGTGACATGAGTTCTGTATCAAAGTAGCTACTCTGGAATTATAACCATGGATACCAACAGGTGGAGTAGTTGCTACGTCTAGTTGATTTTTAAAGCCAAGAGCGTAGGAATGTTCTATTGCTATTGCTAATATTGGCCAAGAAAATATGGGCACGTGGGCAGTTGATGGCTATTTATTGAGATGATCTTGTCTCTACATTCTGAGGCAATCTGAGGCTACACATTAATTTGTGTCCCTGTCGCTCCTTAGACCAAGGCAATCATTCTGTGTCACGGCCACTTTGAACTGCCATCAAACTGGGCTCCCGAGATATTGTCTCTCTCCGTGGGATCACAGGTGACTTCAGATAATACTATAGCAAAAACTGTCTCAAAATACCTCCCAGCAATTCAGGGAAACAAAACCCCTTTATTCCCAAATGCCACGACAATTGTCCCCAAACATGATTTCTTCCTTTCCGGTACATTGTTTAAAGAAATAAATAAAACAACAGGAAGCCTTGTTTTAAACTCGTGCTTTCACTTCTCATGTCAGATGCTACGCAAGGTCTTGCAAATCACTGTCACTTAGATAACATGTAACAAGAATGAAGAGAATTTATGAGTGATGGAGAGAAACCAGAAGTCTTCCTCTGAAATTTCCCCTCACATGAAACAAACGCCAAAGGAGGATAGTGACTGTTCACTCCTGTCTTTACATCCCTCCCCACAACAGTGTTGAAGTTAGCGTAAAAGCCTGTGGTGACTCAGGTGTGGCTTTCCATTGTGGGTGAAGGGACAGTCAACCAAAACAGCCCTACTCCTGCATCACAAGCCCACTGCCCTAACGTCAACATGGCCTCTTAATGTAACTCCTTTGGGTATTCCCTGGAAACCCGGGGGGGGGGGGGGCAGCACGGATTTGCTCCCCTGACTCCCTGAAGGGGGACTGAATACAATAACTAAAATGACTTCAGGGCTATTCTGATCCAAAACTTAGAAACACTTCATATTCTACTCCATATCCCAAATGTCAGGTGCAAGGTAGTCCATCAGTGGTTCTGCAAAGATATCCAGTGACAACATTAAGACACTACAACAAAAAAACATAGAGGCATTTCCATGATTGAATTTAAACTTTCAATGTTCAGCCCCTCCTATTATCATGACTGTCACAGAGACATTGGAGTTTAAGACTTAAATCACCTTACAAGTCAATTTCTTTTTTTTTTTTTTTTAGTTTATTTCTTTTTGAGAGATGGGGGAAAGAGAGAGAGAGAGAGAGAGAGAGGGAGGGAGAGGGAGAGAGAGAGAGAGAGAGAGAGAGAATGCAGGAAAATGGGTAGGGGAGGGGCAGAGAGAGAAGGACAGAGAGAATCCTAAGCAGGCTACTCTCCTTCTCAGGGCAGAACCCAACCCTGGACTCAAACTCACAAACTCCAAGATTATGACCTAAGCCAAAATCAAGAGTCCGGTACTTAATCGACTGAGCCACCCAGGCATCCCTAGAAGTCAGTTTATTTAGATTAGTTTCAGGCATTTTGTTTTTGCAAGGTACAAGTCCAAAGAAATTAGATTTCAATTTCTAATTCTCCTCAGCCTGACACACAGGCATATTGCTGCTTTGCTGAACGTTTAGGAAATTTGCTGTGGCGGCAACCTTAATTGGTAGGTCTTGTTTGAGTCATGGCTTCCCCATGAAGAAACAATTGTTTTTCCCTCTGCCACCAACCATCCGGGTGTGGCCCCAACACCTTAAATTTAGAGCCTCAGAGTGATCTGTGCTCTCTGTCGCACCCAGATTTCAGCTGCTTTGTATTTTCAAAGGCACATATGTTGTTCTCCCCAATGATGCCTTAAAACCCAGTACACAGAAAAATTATTTCTTCCTTCCAAATGTGTGTTTGCCTTGGCTGCACCTGCTCACTGGTGTCTGTATGGCTCACCAGTATGTGTTGTGTTCCTTGCACAAGAGTGTGTGAGTGAAGGGCACTCACATTGCCCCTGTCATTTCAGTCAAGCTGTAGCAGCCCGCCTCCCCAGGCCCCACCATGAAAGGTCCCTAAAGTCCACTCTTTTGGTAAGATTCCAATGGTGTTTTCTTAAGCTGTGAGTAATCATACCTTTGTTGAGGACAAATAAATAGCCCTCCCATCTCTTGGGTTAGTTCAGGTCTTTAAGGAGTAGATTACAGGATGGGATTCGACATGCGAGAGATTTATTGGGAGAAACTTCAGTGAGGGTGAAATGCACTCAGAGTCATAGAGATATGACCTGAGCCCTTGGAAATGGAGGCTGTCTTCTACGGATAGAATTAATTTTAAGGGAGAAGAGTAAATGATCCAAGATTTGGCCCTTCAACTTTACCACTTAAAGGTAGAGTAGATGAAGAGAACTTACTAAACAGTAAGTAGGGAGCCTCAACACACACAAAAATATCCTAGAACCAAGAGGGAGTGATGTCACAGAAGCCAAGAGAAATAAATTGTTAGCAGGGCCAGTTGCAATGCGGTGAAAATCAAAAAGCATCCATTGCAGAGCAATATGGAGACTATCTTGAAAAGAATAACTTTCAAGAAGCAGGAAAGACACACACTGGACTGTGGTCAGTTGAGGAGCAAATGGAAGATGTGAAAGTGTGGAAGACCCTTCTATATAACTATTTAGAGAAACATAGCCATGAAGGGGTAGAGAAAATGGAACTGGAAAGAGATTGATGGCCAGGAGAGATGTAGGGCTTTGTTTCATTTTGTATATAGAGGACAATACTAGAACATGTTTACAAAGCTGTCAGGCTTAATCTGGAAAAGTGTGGAGACTGCTGATACAGCAAAGAGGGGACAGCAAGAGGAGCAATACATTGTTAAGAAGAGATAAGACCTGGGACTATTGGCTTCTGATAAAAGAAAGACCAGTTGGAGTGCCTGGGTGGCTCAGTTGGTTAAATGGCCAACTTAGGCTCAGGTCATGATCTCATAGTTCATGGGTTTGAGCCCTGTGTTGGGCTCTGTGCTAACAGCTCAGAACCTGGAGTCTGCTTCTGATTCTGTGTCTCCCTCTCTCTCTGCTCCTCTGATTCTCATGCTCTATTTCTCTCAAAAATAATACTGCATGGCAATGAGAAAGAATGAAATTTGGCCATTTGTGGCAATGTGGATGGACCTCAAGGGTGTCATGCTAAGTGAAATAAGTCAGGCAGAGAAGGATAGATACCATATGTTTTCACTCATAAGTCTAACATGAGAAACTTAACAGAGGACAATGGGGAGGGAAAGGGGAAAATTAGAGAGAGGGAGGGAGGCAAATCATGAGAGACTCTCGAATACTGAAAACCAGCTGAGGGCTGAAGAGGGAGGAGGAAAGGGGAAGTGCGGTGATGGTCATGGAGGAGGACATGCTGGGAAGAGCACTAGGTGTTGTACGGAAACCAACTTGACAATAAACCATAAAAAATAATGTATGTAGTTTGAATAAACACAATAAAATGGTTAGTTCCCCAGGCAAGTAAGTAAATAAATAAATATTAAAAAGTATGTTTATTTTTTTTATTTTTAATTTTTTAATAGTTTATTGTCACATTGGTTTCCATATAACACCCAGTGCTTCTCCCCACAAGTACCCTCCACCATGACCATCACCCTCTCCCCCCCTCCCCCTCCCCTTTCGGTCCATGGTTGGTCTCCAGTATTCAGTAGTCTCCCTTGATCTGTGTCCCTCACTCTTCCCCACTCTCTTTCCCCCTTCCTCTCCCCATGGTCCCCTGCCAGGTCTCTCCTGTTAGACCTATGAATGCAAACATATGGTCTCTATCCTTCTCTGCCTGTACCACATCTTCTTGATCCATTCATCAGTTGATGGACATTAAGGCTCTTTCTATGATTTGGCTATTATAGAAAGTGCCGCTATGAACATTGGGGTACATGTGCTCCTATGCATCAGCACTTCTTTATCCCTTGGGTAAATCCCTAGCAGTGCTATTGCAGGGTCATAGGGGAGTTCTATCGATAGTTTTTTGAGGAGTCTCCACACTGTTTTCCAGAGTGGCTGCACCAGTTTACATTGCCACCAACAGTGTAGGAGGGTGCCCGTCTCTCCACAACCACTTTCTGACACCATTCACAAAAATAAACTCAAAATGGATAAAGGATCTGAATGTGAGACAGGAAACCATAAAAACCCTTGAGGAAAAAGCAGGAAATAGCCTCCTAGACCTCAATCGCAACAATTTCTTCCTTGACACATCCCCAGAGACAAGGGAATCAAGAACAAAAATGAACTACTGGGACCTCATCAAGATAAAAAGCTTCTGCACGGCAAAGGAAACAATCAACAAAACTAATAGGCAACCGACAGAATGGGAAAAGATAGTGGCAAATGGCATATCGGATAAAGGGCTAGTATCCAAAATCTACAAGGAGCTCATCAAACTTCACACCCAAAAAACGAATAATCCAGTGAAGAAATGAGCAGAAGACACAAACAGACACTTCTCCAAAGAGGACATCCAGATGGCCAACAGGCACATGAAACGATGCTCAGTGTCACTCATCATCAGGGAAATTCAAATCAAAACCACACTGAGATACCACCTCACACTGGTCAGAGTCACTAAAATGAACAAACCAAAAGACTAAAAAGTATGTTTAAAAAGAAATGAAAAGCCAGTTTATCAGTTGCCATGGGAGGAGAAAGGAAGAGGGTTGCAGACGTGGGCAAATTTGTGGGTTGGGAGGGATTAGTAAGAAGTCTCCCATGTGGTGACCTCTACTCATTCTGTGAAGTATGAGGCAAGGTTACCCACCAGGGGTGTGAGGAAGGAAAATTTATGAAATCCCACCTACAAGAGGGGAAAACCAAGGAGACTAGATGAAAGTAGATGTACAAGGTAATCGTGCCCCTATGAAATTTGAGATGAAGACATTCAAGGAATACCTAGCTGGCAGGTTGTGGGCTTTTCCCTAGAAATATTTAGCTGATCCCAGGAAGGTTGCATATTCCAGATGGAAATGTTCATTCAGGCTGGAAGGTTGCCATTCAAGTACCAGGCAGGAAAAGAGAAGGAAGGAACTTGATAGAAGATGATGCATTTTTAATGATGACCCTAGGTTGTACAATGAAAGAAGGGAAGGCTAGGGGCACCTGGGTCGCTCAGTCAGTTAAGCATCTGACTTTGGCTCAGGTCATGATTTCACCATTGGTGGGTTTGAGCCCCATGTTGGGCTCTGTGCTGACGGCTCAGAGCCTGGAGCCTGCTTTGGATTCTGTGTTTCCCTATCTCTCTGCCCCTCCCCTGTTAATGCTCTGTCTCCCTCTCTCTCAAAAGAAAATAAACATTAAAAATTTGAAAAAAGAAAAAAGAAGAGAAGGCCAAAGGGATGGTGAAAAGATGAAAAGGTTGAGTGAGCTAAAAATTACATTAAGGCTCAGAATTTTCTCAGTGGAATGAATATCCTTGGCCAAAATGTGCTGGTGGTTAGAAAATTATGGCTGGGAAGGGAAATGTCAGAATTAATAATTTTATTTTTTACCGTTTATTTATTTTTGAGAGGAGGAGGAGGAGGAAAGAGAGAGGGAGAGAGAGGCAGGCAGAGAGAGAGGAAGACAAAGAAGCAGGCTCTGTGTTGTCAGTGCAAAGAATGATGTGGGGCTCGAACCCATGAACTATGAGATCATAACTTGAGCCTAAGCTAGATGTTCAACAGACTGAGCTACCCAGGTGTCCCAGAATTGATCATTTGCTGATGGAAGACCCTGGGAGAGAGTCGCTGAAGTGCCTTGTAAGAGAGGTCATGGGACATGAGGAGGCATGCAGCTTTAAGGTCAAGGTGTGAACAGCACATCCCTGTGGGTCATGGGTGGTACATCTGTGTGGGTGTTGGAGTCCAAGGATCATGCAGGGATGTAAGCAGGAGGTATGATGTAGATGTAGGGATATAGAAGCCAGTGGTACAGAAACTACAACTTGTAATGAATGAAGGGGTCAGGAATGCAGGGTTGGCAGCAATGAGGAGGAGGAAAGGCTGATTAGGAAAGGCGGTAGTCTCACAGGAGCAGGGCTTGTGAAAGCTGGAGATGGATTCATGGTCTGGAGACAGCACACCAAAGGAAGGGAAGCCTAATGCCTTATCCTGGCCCTCAGGGATTGTGGGTGTGGGGAAAAACAATCCTCTGTCTTCTTCTGTCAGTCTCCTAGGACAAACCAGCACAGACTGGGTAGTTTATAAACAACATCTACTATTCTTCGCAGTCTGGAGGCTGGAGAGCTGGGGTCAGGACACTGGCACAGATGGGAAAAGGCCCTCTGTTGAGTCACAGGCTTCAGGTTCTGCCTTCACATGGCAGAAGGGGCTAACTCTCCAAGAGCACTTTTATAAGGGCACCGAGCCCTGTCACCTCCCAAAGGTCCCACGTTCCTATACTGGCACTTGGGCTTGTCAATGTATGAACTTGGAGGAACACAAACAGGCAAACCATAGAATCCTCCATTTGAGAAGTGGGTTGTCAGTGGGCAATGAGATTTCAGAATGAGGAATCTGGAGGTTGACAAGTTATTACAAGAAGAAAAATGGTGGATGGTAATGTGGTACCTTGGAAGGAGTGTCTGGAACAGAAAAAAAAACCAACAAAAAAAAAAGTGTTAAAACTAAAGAAGTCTTTAATATGTATAAACTTTAGTTATTAATAATGTATCAATATTGGCTCAATAAGTTCAACAAATACACACATGAATGTAAGATGTTAAAAATAGGGTAACAATGTGGATTGTATGGAAACTGTGTATAATCTGTGCAATTTTTGTAAAATTGCAACTTTCTTGTGAACCCTAAAACTATTTTAAAATTAAAAGTTGAATTGACAGTATATAGCCCATAGAAACCTGATCAGTATTATTTTAGGACATGCAACTTGTAATGTGCAGACCAAACTAAGCACACAATCAAGTTAGAGACAAGAGTACTGCTAGGCAATGAACAACATTTTATTTTTTTAATTATTTTTTAAGTTTATTTATTTTGAGAGAGAGATCACAAGCTAGGGAGGGGCAGAGAGAGAGGCAAAGAGAGAGTGAGGAGAGAGAATCACAAGCAGGCCCTGCACCATCAGCGCAGAGCCCGATGTGGGGCTCAAACTCTGAACCACAAGATTATGACTTGAGCAGAAATTGAGAGCTGAATGCTTAACCAACTGAGCCACCCAGGCACCCTAATGAACAATATTTTAAATTTTGTAAGTCTTGTGGCACCCGGCTGACTCAGTTGGTAGAGCATGTGGCTCTTGATCTTGGGGTTGTGAGTTCAAGCCCCATGTTGGCTGTAGAGATAATTTAAAAATAAAATCTTTAAAAATAAATAATTAAATAAACTTTGTAATTCTTACTTGTGCACATAGGATTTCACACACTCCCTTCTCTCCTCACTCTCTTCTGCCCCTAGACCACAGACCCTGATAGAAGCCTTGGGAAAGGAAGACTTTTCAACCATTCCTCTCACCACAAAATTCCAAAACCCTTTATAAAATTCAACCAGTTTTACATTGCTGGCAATATAAGATGATAGATGGCAATAGATGATAGATAGATAGATAGATAGATAATATATAGATACATGATTGATAGATGTATAGATAGGTAGGTGATTGATAGGTGGATGGATAGATATATAGTTGGTAGATAGGTAGATAATAGATGGATAGATGATAGATTGCTAGATGGATAGATAGATAGATAATAGATAGATAGAGACATAGACATATCGCTCTACTTTGATCAATAGCAATCTGAAAATATATACCAAAATTACAAATGCACATGGCCTTCAGTCAAATAACTTCAGCTCTGAAAATATTCTATAAGGATTCTTACATTCATGTGAAGTGACGTATGTGCAATATTATCTTCTACAGCATTGTCTGTAATGGCAAAATGTTTGAAACATAAATGTTCATCAACAAAGGACTAAGGAAGTGAACTCAACATTCAACAGAATACCATGAGCTATAAGAGAATTTTTCACCTTAAGGCACATGTCTGTGTGCCTATGTGTGCCTATCATGGGAACACATCACCCCAAACTAGTGTAAACTACTGAGTGAACCAATTCCTACAAGAGGAAGGAGGGGAAAAATGGAGTTATGTGGGAAAAAGCCATTAAAATGGTCATATTTCAAAACAAAATGGATGTGTTTCAGTTCCAGATATATAAGGTAGCGTGAAAAATTCTTCTTTAAACAATATTTCCAGTTGGATTAATGTAAGTAAGTATGGTAAGTATGCTTGGACTGCCTATGGTGCCATCTCAATGCTTAGTTTCTACTTTCTCTTTTCTTTGTTATGAAAAATGGCTTTAGTTCTTTGTTCCCTTCCTTGATAGTTAAGAAATGTCACATCTTTGTCAACTATTTGTGGGGATCTCTTTCGGCCAGCTCTGAGTGACAAGGCAATAGGATGAGTCAGTGGCTTTTAAATCCTTCATATAGATCAACAAAATAATTCAGTGAATAAATAGTGAAAAATTTCAGTTCTGGGAACGCTAAAATCTCTGAAATAAATAAATAAATAAACAAACAAATAAATAAATAAATAAAGGGTTCAAACATAGTTTTAATGATCCTGGCAGAATTTGCAAGAATCCTGGAGAGAATGTGGTCAGAAGTTTCTATAAGGGTTAATGAAAAATAGGGAAAAACAGGAAAATGATGAAAACATTAAAACACAAGCCCTTATGTATTTTCAGAAGATATGTATATACATAAAGAAAGTGTCACCAGCCAGTTCCCATGATGTGTAGGTAGGACATAAAAGACTCTCGTTATAACATCTTCTCCTAGTTTCATACTTGTTTTCTCAAGAAAGAATAAGGTTTTAAGGCTTGCTGTCCTAAAAAAATGAATAGAAACGCTATAAAAATAACTAGAACGGAGGAGAGTAAGGCAGTGAATTATACTTGGGAATAATGAAGTCTTATTCATTATTCCTCTCCTGTCAGCTCGAAGTTCTGTCATAAGAAACTTGTTTGTGAAGGCAAACAGAGGGAAGTTGAGGTGGGTTAAAATAGAAAACAAACTGAAATGTCAGTATGGCTTTGACTGCAGTCATGCTGCGTGTCACCATGCTGAGTGTCCCGGCCGTGCATCCTGGGGCATGCTCGTGATGGTGGTGTCCCTGATTGACTGAATAAAGTAGAGGTTGCAAAACACAGAGGCTCTGACTCACAGGGCTGGGAGAGGCTTCCGCTAGGAAGTAACATTTGAGATGCTTTGGAAAAGCACCAGACCTGGGGACTGAGATGAACAGCAGACAAGGAAAGCCCTTTGCAAGCAGAAGCACAGCGTGTGTCGAAGCTGTAGGAAAGAGCAAGTCTGGATGTGTGGGGAAGGTTTTGGCTTTGATGTAACCGGGAATGAGGGTTAAACAAATAGAAAGGGGAGAGGTGAGAGTTGTGTTATGTTACTATCCATAGGTGCAGGATCTTTTTTTTAAATATAATTTATTGTCAGGTTGGCTAACATACAGTATATGCAGTGGGCTCTTGGATTTGGGGGTAGTTTTCCGAGCATTAAAGCAGGATCTTATTCACATCGTCAAAAGAGTCAATAGGGTTGGATTAACAAGGTCACAAAAAGAGGCGTGAAACCAGTAAAAGTGCTACTGTTACAAATGGAAGACATGGTAAGGGACAGAAGCAAAGCTGTGATGGTGAAAATAGGGAAGAAGAGGTAGTTCCGAGCAGCATGTAGGAGGTAAGAACTTGGAGTTCTGAAAATAACATTATCTTGCTCTGCTTCACAGATGAAAGCATATTTGTTATTTGTATAAGATTGGGTCACACTAATCTCTTCGGTGACTTTGTGCAGACTTCTGGTGACCCTTGATTTCACAAGGACATTATTAGAAAGTCTCTTGGGCTTTCTCTTTTAAGTTTATCCCCAGATGTACAGTTCACCAATGGAAGCCATAGACCCTGGAGGAAATGTTCATTATTATGATACAAAGCATCCGTTGTCCACACCTTAGATCCTACAGCATATAAGAAGCATGAAGTTCTCAGGGGGCCAATTTCAGGAAGCCATCAGGGACCAAGACACAGTGGGGTAACAGAAACCCTCCAATGAGATTCTTGTTTGGAATCTATAAGGAGGGACAACTCATTAGAAGGTATTCCTCCTGCACACATGGTCCACATAGAATCCAGATCCATAACCCAACTCAGGAACCCATCAGGAGAAGCAGTGGCTGTCTGATTAGGAGGAGGATTATTTTAGTGATCACTTCTTCCAATGGTTTACCTTTCCTCATTAGCTTAAATACACCAGCCAACCATCTCAAAAATTTTCGGGAAAAGAATGTAGCACCTCAGTGAGTGGATGTGGTTTTTATATATGCAGGCACAGATAGTTTTATTCTCTGTGATGGAACACGAGAGAATTTTTTAACATGAGTTTCTTTGCATATGAGTGTTTTTGTGTTTTCAAAAATCTTTAGGCTTTCTTGGTTTTCTATTGTAATGGTATCATGATACTTGGGTCTGTAACACTGTTGGGTACAAATAGAATCAGGTAGTTCAGTCATCCAGGTTGAAACTACAGCTCAGTATGCTAAATTATAGTATTCTCTTCCAGGCAGGAGCCATATGTGTCCATGGCAACCCTAGAAAAGAAAGATCTATCTTCATGGAAAGGATTTTTCTTGATATAATTGAGAAAAGTCACTCATAGATTAAACATTTAGTTGTCTCTCTCCCACTCTGGGATCTGGAACTTTGAGTCAATAGGACAAATCCAGTGAAGTATGAGAGGCATAATTCAGTTCCCATTAAATATCATATTCATCATTCTTTGGCTTGTTTTTAGGTCTGAAGCAACCCACTCACAGAGCAACACTGGACAGGACATTTAAACTGTCTAGTAGTGAACAGTCCTGATGATGAATGCAACTTTACCGTGAGGGTGAAGACAACAATGTTCAATTGAATTAGAATCTCAGGCAGACCGTTTCCATCAATAATTAATATGTTGTTGGGTCAATAAGAGAGCTGGATTGTAATCAATATTACATCATAAGGCAGTAATTGCTGAGCACCTCAATACAATTTGGAAGACCAAAGTGGGTTGTAATATTTTATTTCCCAAAGCACTTAGGTCAGCATTTTTCTGAGAGATGAAATTGTTTTTATAAATGCTTAGTGATTTGCTGAGGACACAGAGAAAAAACATGACAAAATGGGGAATACATTTCTTGTTTCCTGGAATGTAGTTTTGTGCCTGGTCCACAGAGAATTTATTACTACTGACTCTATCAGCTTAGGTCAGGCTGTAGGGAAGCAGAAAAGTATAGGGATGATTCTTAAACAGGGTGCTTGGTGCAGTAGATCAACATCACTTGAGAACAAGTTAGAAATGTTAATTCAGAGGCCACAACCCTAGACCTACTGACCAAGAAGTTCTGGAGTTGGGAGTCCCCAAACCTTGTCTTGATAGGCTGTCCTGGTATTTGTGATACATGCTAACATTTGAGAACCAATGACTTAGGAGATAATGGAAACACCAGATGAGAAGGAAACCGAGGTTATGTCTAGCCAAATTTGCTGTCACCACTCAGAATGACTGAGGTTTCCAGATAATGATCCTAAGAACCCAGGCTAAGGCTTACAGTCTAGAAGGGAAGGCAGATAAACACATAATTCCAAATTTTACAGAGAAAAAAATATGAGGTTTCAGGGGCTCCTTAAGATCACTGGGGATTAAATTGTGGGTAAGTCAAGGAGTTGACATTTAGTTAAGACAGGTGTTAGCCAGGACAAGTGTAGAGGGGAAATGACACAGGTAAAGGTAGTTGCATTGAAGGAAGAAGGTCCTGGGAAAAAATACTGGGAGCTTTAAGAAACAGAATAAGAAAGGCAAGTTTGGATTCAGGATCAAGATGTGAGCAGTGAGACTTGAAGCTGACCTATGGATACCAGGTTAGCAGGGAAGGTCAGACCTCAAGAAATCTGTCACTGAGAATGCAAATAATAATAAAGATGGAGATGGGTTAGATGTTTTGTTTTGTTTTGTTTTGTTTTTTGTTTGCTTTTCTCATGTGGTTTTGGTTACTGCTTAGAATATATGCAGTGGAACAAAGGTGGAGTAGAAAGAACAGTTAGGGGGCAATGACATTAATCCAGGTGATAGGAGTTCGAATCAACTGATGGTGGCTTGAATAAGCTTAACACATCTAAAAAAAATACACAGGAAGTAAAATCAATATGACTCAAAGATTAATGGGATTTGTGACATGAAGAAGATGGAGCTGTAAAGAGCAATTCTGAATTTTTTGGCATTAGACACCAGATGGATGGTGGGTCCATCAATCTTTGTAAACATGTGATTATAGAGACTTAGTTCAGTGAGGTACAAACACAGAACAGATTTTGTTCAAATAACTACCACCAACTTTTCCCTTCTGAAATCTGATCCTCATCTCACCTCTACTCACCTCTCATTTTATACATCAGAGAGAAGAAAGTTCTCAATCAACCGGTAACAGTGTCTTAATAATGACTCACATCAGCTTTATTCTACATCAGGTCCAGTTATTAAATTTTATGTTTATTTTGGTTGAATGTTTCATTACATTTTAGGACCACTACTCTCTCTTGCTGCCTTATGTGCAATGAGGCCTGGGATGGAATCCACTCATGGGTCTGCCTGCATCCAGGTGGGACAGGAGGCTAGTGGGAGTCTTTCTCGATTGATGATTGATTCCAATCCTAGAGCGAGTGAAGCTAATTAGCCTACTCACATCTTCACGGCCACATGGGGCTGTACAATATGGACGTCTGACATGGCCTCCCTCTTGGTTTAAGTGCTCCCTTCATAGTCTCTGATCTTTGCTATCTGATTTCAAAATATGGTGGAAGCCCAGGATAGGGGGGCTGTAGCTTGCTATCTCCCAGCTCCCATTTTCTGCACAAAGCCTTACCCAATGATTGGTTATGAGCCCCCACATTCACATGGAGTAGGTATTCTGCAGCAACCTGCCTTTCTTTCTTGTGAAGTTTATATTCACATGAAAAAAAGTTGGGGGGCGGTGCCTGGTTGGTTCAGTTGGTTGAGCATTTAACTCTTGATTCTGGCTCAGGTCATGATGCCAGGGTTATGGGATAGAGTCCTGCACTCGGTGTGGAGCCTGCTTAAGATTCTCTCTTTCTCCCCCTCTGTTCCCTCCCCTGCTTGAGCTCCCTCTCACTCTACCTCAAATAAAAATAAAATCAAGTAAAGTTTATATTCACACAAGTAGAAATGTTTTCACATAAGTAGCTTATCAATTACAAGACACCTATGATGATAGAGAGATTTATTCTTGGGGAAATTGTAAAGTCATCAACCAGGGTATTGCCCACAGTCACTGCATTCATGAACACTGAGCATTCTGAAGCTTTAGACCACAAATATCCTGTCCTCCTACATAACCAATTCCTCAAGCTTCCTTGTAGGGACAAGAGATATGAGAATTAACCAGTTGCTATAAATAAGGAAGAAAGACACATTTTAAATGAAATGTGGGCAAAAGAGAATGCCTGAGACTTGTCAAGAGTTTTTCTTCTTTTTGAAAAGTTACAAAGCGAGACTATATCCTAAAAAATATCAAAACATAGTCTAAAATTACAGTAACTAAACTATGTTAACTCAGAAAAAGGAGTCATAGAGAAGGACAGAAGAGAATTCAGCTACAGAGCCACATAAAATATGTTTAAAATTACATGAAAAGACAGCATTTCAAATCAGTAGTGAGAGTATGAAAAACCTTCCAATCTGGTAAACATAAAGGTATATATATATATATATATACCTGCTATACATCAAGAATCAATGTAAATTTATATGGATTAATAATACAAAGAAAATAAATGAATTGGAAAAAATATAGAAGTTCACTTTCTAGTCAGAGTTAGAATTGTTTTATTAAGACCTAAACCTTAAAACTCCCAACAGATTAAAAGTGGATTTATATTAAGTACATGTTTAGTAAAAAGAAATGTAAAGGACTGGCAAATTTGCCTTAGGAAAGTTATACTTATCCAGACATTATGGCTTAGAAACCATACACAAATTATGGATGGTTATGGCCTCCTATATAATCCTCTGTGTGGCAAAATATACCATAAGACAATAAAAAAAACAGTGGTGAACTATAACATATAAAAAGTTATTGTGAATAAATAAGAAAAGATAACAGAAAAAATATAAAGTGTTTGCAATGGTTAATATGTAAGATTAGGAAAATGTAAATTGAATAATGGCATGTGATTTTCCTTTCAGATTGGCAGAAATTGTTCATGCCAAGTGTGTTGTTGAGAATATGGTGTACATGACAATACTGTGTTCCATTTGTGGAATTCCGAGTTAGTATAGATTTAAAAAGATTTTTTTAATGTTTATTTATTTTTAAGAGAAAGAGATAGAGACAGAGAGAGAGAGCATGACCAGAGGAGGAGCAGAGAGAGGGAGAGGGAGACAAAGAATCCAAAGCAGGTTCCAGGCACTGGGCTGTCAGCACAGAGCCCAATGTGGGGCTGGAACTCAGTAGCCATGAGATCAAGACCTGAGCTGAAGTCAGACACGTTAACTGACTGAGCCACCCAGGTGCCCGAAGTTAGTATAGATTTTTTTTTTTAACAAGGTACCCTGTCAGTATCCATTAAATATAAATGCACATCCCTCCCAGGGACATGTTCACATGTGTGCAGAAAGGTCAAATGCAAGGATAGGCAAGGAAGTGTCACTTGTAAGAGCAGAAAAGTTGGAAACAACCTAAGTATTCATCAAGGAGGGAATATTAAAATAAACAAGGGCAGTGATTAGAAAGAAAAAGAATAAACCCATATATTTTGATGTTAAAATAATTCCAAAAAATATTTTCAGTATTAAATGCATGGCAAGAAAAAAGGTACACAGTGATTCCATTAATGTCATGAGCAGGCCAAGCATGTCTGCATATATGCATTCAGACATGTATAAGTTCTTCATAAGTCCCCATCTGGAAAGCACTCATCGAGCTTAAGACTGTGGCTCGCTCAGGAGAAAATAATTGTATGGGCATCAGGGAAAAGGAGAAATTTTGCATGTTAGTGTATGCTTTCCATATTATCATAACACAAAAATAAATTTTAAAAAATAGAGAAAAGCTTCTGCAAAGAAAGCCACCAATAAAAGGAAAAGGCAAACTCCTGAATGGGAGAAAATGTTTGTAAATCATATATCTTTGATAAGGGGTTAATTTCCAAAATATATAAAGAACTCATACAACTCAACAGCAAAACAACAAAATAAAACAAAATAAAAACAAACAATTCATTAAAAATATGGGCCAAGAGCACATTGTATACTCTGTATTTAGCTAACTTGATAATAATTTATGCATTCTTCTCAAAGCTAGAACAAACTATCTTAAAATTCATATGGAACCACAAAAGACCCCGAATAGCCAAAGTAATATTGAAGAAGAAAACCAAAATGGGAGGCATCACAATCCCAGACTTTAGCCTCTACTACAAAGCTGTCATCATCAAGACAGTATGGTACTGGCACAAAGACAGACACATAGACCAATGGAATAGAATAGAGAACCCAGAACTGGACCCACAAGTATATGGCCAATTAATCTTTGACAAAGCAGGAAAGAGTGTCCAATGGAAAAAAGACAGCCTCTTCAACAGGTGGTGTTGGGAGAGCTGGACAGCGACATGTAGAAAAATGAAAGTAGACCACTTCCTGACACCATGCACAAAAATAAACTCAAAATGGATAAAGGATCTGAATGTGAGACAGGAAACCATAAAAACCCTTGAGGAAAAGGCAGGAAATAGCCTCCTAGACCTCAATCGCAGCAATTTCTTCCTCAACACATCCCCAGAGGCCAGAGAATCAAGAACAAAAATGAAC
>PJEM01006464.1:78863-111245 GCA_004023845.1 Helogale parvula | reverse complement strand
ATGGTGGGTGTGGGGTGTGTGTGGGAGACGGCGTGTGGGGAGTGGAGGTGGTGTGTGGTGTACGGGGAGCGCATAAGGGGGTGTGTGTCTATGGGGGTGCAGGTTGTGTATGTCAGGAGTCTGATGCATGTGTGGTGCGTATGGGGGGGGGGGGTGGCGTGTGGTGCGTGGGTATGTGGGTGTGTGTGGGGGTGTGCAGTGTGGGGTGTGTCTGTGGCGTGTGTGGCATGGGGGTGTGTATGTGTGTGGGTGTGTGTACGTGGGGTGTATGTAGGGTGTGTGTGGTGTGGGTGGTGTGGGTGTGTGGTAGTAGTGGGGTGTGTGAACGTGCGACTTTCTGTCTGTTATACACGGTATATACAGGGTATAGACTTGTAAATGAGGGTGAAGAGTTTACCTTGGCCTTTCTCCAGCAGGCTGGCCGGGCTTCCCGCTTCCCCTCCCCCCCCCCCCCCCAGCCATCCCGGGTCCAGAACCCTAGAGGCTCCCCCTCAGTTGAGCCCGGTCCTGCCCCAGGACGCGTTCCAGAGCCAGGCTGCGGAGAACGGGGACTCTGGGCAGGAGTCTGGCTGGGGCTGGGCACAGAGCTCAGGTAGCCTGGCAGACTGTGTCCCCCAGTGTGGACACCGGGCTGGAAGGGACTCACAGGGGCTGTGGCGGCTTCTGGAGAAGGGAGGGAGGCCCCATGGGAGAGGCTGAGCCCCAGGAAGTGCTGTGTCCGGGCTCAGCGCGGGCTCTCCCTACAGGGACAAGCCCCAGAAGAGAAGGAAAGAGTCTGACGGTCAGGAGGGTCCCTGGAGAGACAGGGACATGGCCTGTGTGGTTAAGGGTCTGCCTCCCGGCCTGTGTCAGCATGTGTGGGTGTGTGCATGCATGTGTACATTCTTGCATGCATGCATGTGTACATTCTTGCATGCATGCATGTGCGTGTGTGTGTGTGTGTGCAGGTGTGTGTGCGTGCATGCCTGTTCAGGTGCCCGCGTGCATGTGTGGGTGTGTGCGTGCGTGCGTGTTCAGGTGTGTGTGCATGTGTGGGTGTGTGCATGCATGCATGTGCGTGTGTGTGCGTGCAGGTGTGTGTGCGTGCATGCGGGCGTGGGTGTGTGTGTGCGTGTGTGTGTGTGTGTGTGTGGGTGTGTGTGTGTGGCCGTGCATGCCTGTTCAGGTGTGTGTGCATGTGTGGGTGTGTGCGTGGGCGTGCATGCACAGGTGCATGTGTGCATGTGCATGTGCGGGTTCATGCGTTTGCCCTCTGGTGTTGTCAGGTGTAATGCCTGATATTTTTAGCATTCCGTCTTAAAAATACCCAAAGCCCAAGTCTGACCATTTTGTAGTACTTTACAACTTATAAAATGATTCACATACATTCTCATTTCATTATTTATAGCTCAGTAGAGCTTGCTGGCCCCATGTGGCAGTGAGAAAAAAATGCTGTTAGAATTTGAGTGACTTGCCTGGAAATGGAGAAAATCGGAGCCGGTTCTTCAGTGTACCAGCCCCGCTCCCCCAGAGACCACCTTTCACGTGCTGAGTGCCCGGAGATGGGCTTCCGAGGGCCTGGGGGGGTCTCGCCCACCCCCCCAGCTCCTCCCCATGAGTGACGCGCCGGGATGCACCTGCCCTGACCGCAGATGCGTCCTGCCATTCGCGTCTGAGAGACCAGGCGGCTGCCTGTCCACACCCTAGGGCTTCAGGGAGGTGGTGATGAATCAAGCTGCTTTTCCTAACTACACTCCTAAATAACCGGGACCTGCACTCTGGGAGAATCAATCTCGCCCGGCTCCCAGTTTGGGGGCGGCACTTGTGCGGACGTAGCAAATGGCCAGAGAGAGCGGCGATGAGATACAGAGGCAGCATATATCCAGGACTCCGGGATCTCCGGAGCCTCCTGGTCTCATTCTCCACCACAGGGAGGCGCCCCTCCCTGCCCCTGGCTGTGAACCCTAGGAGGCTGGGGGTAGGGATCCCGACTGGGGGCGACCCACTGGAAACTAGTAATCATGTGCCTTCATCCTTGGCTCTGGCCTTCACATCCCCTCTAGGGCGTTCTATGCATCCGTTTCTTGGGGGGCTGATCACCTGTGTTCAGACGTCCAGAGTGAGGGGTCTCCCCCTGCACACTCTGCCTTCGCTCCAGTGTTTCCTCCTCCAGGGAAGGGCGCCACCTTCCACCCAAGTTAAAATCCAAGCATTGGCCAGAACTTCCGCTTCTCTCATTGCCAAGGTCCTCGGATCCTACCTCCAACAACCCCTCTCCTTTTTCCTCCTAAGGTGCTGCTCCTGACAGCGCTCCCAAGACCCTCCTGGGTGCCAGTCTCAGGGGCTGTTTCCCTGGGAACCTGACCTATGTCAGCTGGTACTAGGAGTGGTGCTAGGACACAAATTCTAAAGTGGGGGAGGAGTGGAGGCAGAGACCCACCAGACGGTGGCCACAGAGGAGGCCATTACTGGCGGCAGAGGAGCCCTGGCTGCAGGAGGTCCAGAGCCGTGCAGGGCTGTGCAGAGGGCCAGGCTGCTGTCCAAGCAGCCTCTGACCCCGGACCCATGGTTTGCGAGGTGTCTGTGGCCCGAAAAGATGTCACACGGAGTTTACTGTAATCACAGCGAATCACAGTGACGGTATCTAGGACCGAGAGTACTGCACCATTTGGAAGAAAGCTCCTGGCAAGCTCCTGACCTGTAGGGCTGCAGCGTCTAACCAGCAATCCTTCTGATAGCAAATGGCCAAGTTCAGTAGTTGTGGCTTTAGTATGGTTTCACATAAACTAGGGGCTTGGACCACTGGGGATGAAAGGGGTGTGAAAGCCTGGCCCTCTGGGAGGCAGAGCAAGTCTGAAGGACCACCCCAGCCCACTGCTCCGTAGAGGACGGTGTCGGCTGCACCAGCGTTCAATCCTCTCGACCCAACCGTGCTCCCTTCACTCGGGGAGTGCTCCTCACATCTGTGTTCACACCTCCGATTTCCCAGCCTCCTTCCTGAAAACAGTCACGGTTCCCTACCTATTCTCCTACCTCGGCTGGCGATCTTACAAAACAGTAATCTGACAAAGTCCTTCTTGTTAGAACCCTTACACACCTTCTCAGCGCCCTCAGTTCCAAATTCCTTAACATGACTCCTAGGATCCTCTATTTGCCACGCTCTGCCTACTTCTCCAGCTTGGCCTCTTGCTACTGCTGCTGACACTTACTGCCCCTGTCACACTCACTGACCTTCTCGCACCTCTCTGAACATGCCGGTCCCTTTCATCTCTAGAGCCTCGCATATCTTGTCCCTTTGCCTAGAGCATCCTTAAGTCCCGTCCTTGTCTGGACATTTCTTCCTGAGACCAAGTCCTTGAACGTCTCAGAAGACTAGATGTCATAGCATCCTCGACTTTCCTGATTTTGCCTCTCAGCATACAATACTTTAATTATTTGTTAGTTTTTCTTTTTTTAAAATGTTTTATTTATTATTGAGACAGAGAGAAACAGAGCATGAGTGGGGGAGGGTCAGAAAGAGAGGGAGACACAGAATCCGAAGCAGCTCCAGGTTCTGAGCCATCAGCACAGAGCCCGATGCGGGGCTCGAACCCACGAATGGTGAGATCGTGATCTGAGCCGAAGTCGGCCGCTTAACTGACTGAGCCACCCAGGAGCCCCTATTTGTTAGTTTTTCTGTGTCACTAGAATATAAACTGCATAAGATTGGGTAGGGGTGCTCTGTTTTGTTTAACGCTGTATCCAAATACCTGTGGCCTTAATGGTACAGAATACATGTTTTATAAGTATTTACTGGACATTCCTTTTCCCCCTCCATTTTACTGATTATAAGACAGTAAGACAGCCAAAATAAAATTCCAAGTATGTAACCGGTGTAACACAAAGGTTAAAGACAAAATTCTACCTGTAGATAGATGTGTTTCTAGATGTGTTCCATTTGTATGAAATTAGCTCTCCATACTTAAAAATAAGGATATTTAACAAAAACACATGGATTTCAAACTACTGAAAAATAAAATAAATCAATTTGGAAAATCTGGTAATGTTGGTCTCCCGTTTCTACTTGGCCAAGTTGGCTGGAGCTACGTGCTTCCAAATTTGCACAGAGGCCCACCCCCACCTCTGACCCAGGCTAAGTGCAATTGTGTTTGCAGGCAGTTGTTTTAATGTGATTTTCTCTTGCTGTATTTGTTTTAAAGGAAAGTTAGAAGAAAAGTGAAATGTATCTTCATCCTTATCAACACATGGGAAAATCCATGCATCTAATCCTACCACTTTGCTCATGTACATTACTAGTCTGGGCCCTGTTAGCAGATGAGTGACACTCTGGGGTAGTATTTCATAAGCCAACAGTAACCTACACACATCCCCTTTTCAACCTGCAGCGGGAGACCAGTTAGAATTATTGATTGTCAACTCTATGACCTCGAGTGTCTCTCTCTCCCTGTACCTTGCCTATAATCTAAGTCTATGGCATAATGTTGCAAAAAGGCTAAAAATGAGATGGTGTATTTGAAAGTGCTTTCTAGGGGCATGTGGGTGCATCAGTTGGTTGAGCGTCTGACTTTGGCTCGGGTCATGGTCTCACAGGTCATGGGTTTGAGCCCTGTGTTGGGCTCTGTGCTGACAGCTCAGAGCCTGGAGCCTGCTTCAGATTCTGTGTCTCCCTCTCTCTCTGCCCCTCCTCTGCTCATGTTCTGTTTCTCTCTCTCTCAAAAATAAATAAATGTTAAAACTTTTTAAATAAAAAAAGGCCTTTATTATGTTGAAGTCCGGTCTGTCTATACACAGTTCATTGAGAAATTTTAATCAGAAATGGATGTTAAATTTTGTCAAACGTTTTTTCTGCATCTATTGAGATGATCCTATGATATTTGTTCTTTATTGTTAATGTGATGTAACATATTGATTGACCTGTGGATGTTGAACCATACCTGCATTCCTGAAATAAATCCCACTTGACCATGGTTTAGGATCCTTTTATTGCATTGTGGAATTGAATTTGCTAATATTTTGTTAAAGATTTAGGGATCTATGTTCATCAGGGATATTGGCCTATAATTTTCTTTTCTTGTAATGTCCTTGTCTAGATTTGGTATTAGGGTAATGCTGACCTTGTAAAATGAATTTGGAAGTATTTCCTTTCTATGTTTTGGAAGTGTTTGAGAAGAATTGGTATTAATTCTTCAAATGTTTGTTAGAAGTCCCCACTGAAGCCATCTGATCTTGGACTCTGTTGGGAGGTTTCTGATTGCTGATTCCATCTTCTTACCGGTAATTGGTTTGTTCAGATTTTCTATTTCCTCATGATTCAATCTTGGTAGGTTGTATGTTTGTTTTTCCTCCATCTCTTCTAGACTGTCCAATTTGTTGTTGTTTAGTACATTTTGGACTTCCTGGATCTGGATGTCTGTTTCTTTCCCCAGGTTAGGGAGGTTTTCAGCCGTTATTTCTTTTTTTCTTATTTTTCCTCCTTGGACCCCTGTCATCTGGATACGTGTCTCCTTGAGTGTGCCGTAAGTCCTTCATACTATCTTTATTTTTAACATTCTTTTTTCTTTTCGCTGTCCTGAGTGGATGCGTTCCCATGGCCTGTCTTTGAGCTCACTGACTTTCTCCCCCTTCATCTAGCCTGCTGTGGAAGCCGTCTGGTGTATTTTTCAGATCAGTTATTGCGTTTTTCAGCTCTGTGACTTCTGTTTGGTACTTTCTTACGTTTTCTGTCTCTCTGTTGGAATTCGCATTTTGTTCATGCTTTGCTCTCCTGACCTTCGTGAGCATCCTCATGACTGTTATTTTGAAATCTCTAGCAGATAAACCACCTATCTTTGTTTCACTAAGGTTTGTGCCTGGAGATTTATCTTGTCTTTTGCTTGGAACATGTTCCTCCATTTATTTTCCTTGACTCTCTGTGTTGGTTTCTGTGTGTTAGATAAAACAGCCACCTCTCCCAGTCTTAACAGAGGTCTCATGAGCCTCACCAATGAACTTGGCCCAAGCCCCTCGCTGTTTCTCAAACTTTTGTGATTGTCCAAGCCTCCTTCTTTGTTCTTAGTGGCTTCCAGTAGTTGAGGTTGTGTCGAGACCCGTCAGGATTCCCAAGGGGAGGATTCCATTCAGCACGCAGATGCAGGCTGATTAAAAGTGGGACCCTCAGGCAGCAAATGGGAAAGTAGTAGTTAAGTCCCTTCCAGGGAGAAGCTGGGAGAGGGCTGCTTTGCCTGCTCCCTCTCCATGGAGCCCAGGTACACGACCACAGAGCGGTGGAGCTTCTCCTGCACCTGTTACAGACTAGCTCTTTGTTTGCTACAGTCTTGTAGGCGTTGTGAAAGCAAACCCGCTTGGCTATGAAAGCCAGGTGATCAGTCTAAACCCTCATCTCTTAGGTGGAAGCTGTAAACACCGGGGTGCCGGATGTATGTGACAAGCTCCTTCCAGAGAGCTACTGGCCACTTGGTTCTATTCCTGGAGTGGGCTGAAGGCAGAGGGTGGGAGAGGTATCTGCCGGCTTCCCCTGTCTCTGGGGGAGATGCAGCAGCCCTGAGACGCCTGCTGAAACAGAAGCCTGGCTCTTGGGGGTCAGCTTTTAAAGTATTCCCATAAACTCCTTTCAGGAAAGACGGGAGATAGTGTTTTTTGCCTGATTCCTTTGTGCTGGGCTCTGGGGGGAGAGCCAGCTAAGACTTGCTTCTTTACTACAGTCCTGTGGGACTCCTGAATGGAAGTCTCTGGCTATCAGAACCAGGGATCAGAGACCCATCCCTTGGGCCATGAAAGCTGGGGTGCAGATGTGCGCAGAAGTTCCTTCCAGGAGGACCCAGGCACCCTGTGGTGGATGCGAGGGGGAGAGGTGTCCTCTTGCTTCCCTGCTCTTTGGGGGGGGAGTGCAGCCAACTGCTGTACTTGCTAAACCAGGAGCCTGGTCCGAAGGCAGCAGCGTTCAAAGTACGCAGGCGAACCTCCTTTGTGGAAAGACTGGAAGATGTGTGGTTTTGCCTCCCTCTGTGCTGAGTCCTGTGCGGATAGATGTGGTGACTGTGGTGTGCCCCTGTAGGAATTGTTTCTGTGTTTGCTATAGTCTTGTGGGTCTCATTGTTATCAGCCTTGTTGGCTGCAGAGCTAGGTGCTTGGCACCCAGTCTTAGCAGTCGGGGTGCTCGATGTGGGGTCAAAACCCTTCGCCTCTCTGGGAGAAGCTGGGGGTTGGGGGAGGGGCTTGTCCTGACTGCTCAGTGCCAGGAGTGGGCTTATGGCAAGAGGGTGCCTCAGCCTCTCCTACGCATTTTGATGTGGGTATTTTCTCATCCATCTGATATGCAGGAGTCACTTGGCTAGTTTTTAGATCTCTTTCAGAGGGCATTGCTCCAGACCTGGTGCATCTAGCGGGGCTGGGAGCTCTGGATCCCCCTGCATCAGCATCTTGGAGGACTTTTCTCCACTCATTCTGGCAGAGTGCTTGCCCACCTTCATGGTGAGAGGGGAGGGATGGGGATGAAGGAAGGAGCTGCCATTCTCTCAACACTCACTTAATGAGGGCCTACTTTATCCCAGGCATCCTAGGCATTGGAGGTTATAAAATAGGTACCGACCTTGCACTACCAATGCTCATAATTTTAGTGAGGAGCAGTGAAACAATATAACAGTGTGATGAATGTATACAGAAGTATGTCCAGTTGCCTGAAAGCTTCAAGGGGGTTGTAAGGTGGGCAGATGGCTTCATGCAGGAGGTGACGTGTGATCTGGGTCTTGAAGGTTGAGTAGGAGCTTGGTAGGTAGGGATGGGCACACTCCCTTGAGACACTGTAGACTTATTACTCAGAGAGAGCAGTCACTGTTCCCAAGCCAGTTTGGTCCGGTGACACCACTGAAAATGATTTTCTTTGTGTCTTTGGATAATGCCATTAAAAATCTAGAAGTCTCAGTTTGCCTTCCTGTTGAATAGGGAGAGTAACATCTGCTACAGAGAACCACGGCGGGGGGGGGGGGGGTAAGGAATCAATTTCTGTGGTTTGCAAGAGCAAGTGTTTACTTATTAGTAAAAGCCTCCAGAGGGAATTTGTGGAAGGAGACCGAGCATGGGGAAGAGAGTAGTCAGGCAAGAACAAGGGAAGGCAAATGGGACTGGACTCTCATTAGCTTGTGATGGATTGATCTTCTGTCACTGATTTCCCAAATGCCCAGCAGTTTCGACCTGAAGCGTGTTCAAAATTTTAAAACCAATTTAAAACCAATTTTTGAGTTTGCTTTAAAAAATTATTGCATTAATCAAAAAGTGCATTAAATTTAGGGTCAAGCAGCCCAACAGATGGAAAAAGCCTGATTGGGCCCCAGGAGACATGGGCTTGCCTGGCTGGGTAACGTAACATCCAAGTCCAGAAACCACTCAGCCTTCATGAAAGAACAGTGGCCAGTGGCCAGAAAGACTGAAAGGAAATACCGTACAAGTGAATTGAATTGGAAGGAAATGTGAAGAGGGTTAATGAGAGTATTTTGTTGGTATAAACAGACTGTAGACATGAGGCTGCATCCGAAGCCTTCAGTCCCAAGAAGGGAGCCGCAATTAGATTTTGGTGGTTGGATGTCTAACATGTCCTCTTTCAAAGATAAGAAGTCTGTGGAGTTGCAGAGGTCATCCACCTGGATATCACTTCCATTTGAGAGAAATACAAAGAACAGAAAACAACTGGCCCTATTAGAATAAAAGTCCTTCTTTCTCTTACTGAATGGAGTTGAGTCTTTTAGGTTGGTGAAATAGTTCATTTGCTTCATCCCTTCCCACATCCAGGATTGAAATCCATGTCCTGGATTGAAATCAAGAGGCTTTGGAGACATGGTAAATCAGGTCACAGAGAATACACTGGCTTTTCTGCACCTTTCCCCTCCTCTCTGCTGCACCTGGAAGGCTGACTCCCACAGGCTGTGTCCCTTGGACCCCTCGAGGCTGGCTTTCAGCTGGGTGTGGCCAATGGCAGATGTTAGCAAGAGATCAGAGGGTGGGAGAGAGAAGTGGAGATGTCCTGTCTTCATTCCCTTCCTGCTTGGGGCCCACCTCTGTCCATGTTGGACCCTCTGTGATTATACCTCCTGTCAAGAGGCCCCACTTCCATGGCTCCAGCTCACAGGGCTGTTCCCTGTGTGACGCCATTTCCTCTTCTTGTCCCGTCAGGCCTTGGGGGGTCATGTCTTCTCGCTGTTGCTGCCCTCTGAGGCCCTCCACATTACTTGGGTTCTTGAGACCCTTCCCCACCACTGTAGGTCATCCATGATCTTTCAGTGAAAATCTCTTCATGTGCCCATCTGAGTTGAATTCTCTTTCCTGTGGGTCCTGAGTAAATCAGAGACGTATGGAAAAAGGGCAGCAAATCCCCAAGAAGTCGCCTTCCGTTCTCAGGCAATGGTGGATAGACAGCCTCTTCCAGTTCGGTTGGCCAATTTGCTTTGTTTTCAAATGAGAGGAATATGAGGTTGGTCCAGGAGGTTGAGCCGGGCAGGGAGGAGCCTCGTTTCAGGGAGGTCTCATTGCAGGGCCACCTCTTCTTGGAGTCTTTCTTGGATATCTCTCTCCTGAATTAACGATTCTTCTTCTGAATTCCTATCACACAGCCAACAATCTCACCTCTGTGGGAGCAGGTACTTTATCCCCAGAGCAGAGCACAAAGCCTAATGGATTACAGTCATTTAATGCATATTCATTAAATAAATCAAAGAATGTATTTTCTTTTTAGATGCCACAATCACTCAACAAGTATCTATTAAATATCTGTGCACCAGATAAGATTTTTTCCTCTGTATCTTTGTCCATGCAGTGTTTTTGCTGGAATGCTCTTTATCATCCTTCTCCCACTGTCCTTCTGACAAACTCTGAGCCACCTTCCATGACTTTTCTGGGGAAGTGTTATACAAAGCTTCCTGACCTTTGTTTTAGCCTATTACTATTATTATATATTTTTCTGTAAGTCTCCCCTATGACTCCGTCATATGCTGAAGAAAAATGTACTTGCCTGCCATTTTCCAGCAGGATGTCTGGTGCATGAAATGCTTGATTTCATGTTGGCTAATGGTGGTCTTTGCAGACACAGGCCCCTGGATACTGGTCATCTGTGCTTCAGCCCGGCTCTAACTATCTTTCCCCTACTTTCCTGAGTTTAACATTAATGCTTTAATGGTTTAAAATTTTGGAGGGGGGAGGAGGGCTACCTCAGTCTTTAACATCAAGGTTGGTTGGTTCTTCTTGAATGAGTAATGAAGGGGATTCATGGGTGGGCCTGGCACTTGGACAACTATGGGTTAATGGGTTCTCTTCTTCACTCTACTTCTACTGTTTTCCAATAGGTAGACATTAAGGTATCACTTCTTGGAAGGCTTCATGCATGTCTGCAGTCATAAGAGCCCAGGGATATAAGTTGCTAGACCCACCCCATTTCTCAGAGCCTCGGTCCAGTCTAGCTCTTCTGGGCTACCATGGTCCAGAGGTGGGGGGTGGGAGCTCATGGTCAATATTATTCCTGACATTAGTATGCAGTGAGCTCATATTTGAATGCCCCTGAACTAAAATAAAATCAACAGAAAGAGCACTTGCTGCCTCTTTTGCTGAAATGGCAGTTCGGATCTAAATCTCCCCATAGGCTCCTCCTAGCCGGCATTTTAGAAGCTGATAAGAAGATCTGAATTCACTAATTATGTTTATTGGGTTATGCTAATATTAGTAAATAAATCCACAGAATACCTTACCAAGATACACTTCTTTATGCTCTGATTTTAGAACATTCAGATATTTTAAAGATTTTTTGATGTTTATTTATAATTAAGAGAGAGAGAGTGTGTGTGGGGGGGAGAGGCAGAGAGAGAGAGGGAGAGAAGATCTGAAGCAGGCTCATGTGATGAGAGCAGGGACCACGATGTGGGGCTCTAACTCATGAACAGTGAGATCAGGACCTGAGCTGAAGTTGGACGTTTAACCCACTGAGCCCCCCCAGGCACTCCAGAACACTCAGATATTTTAAATTCTCTACTGTGAAGTTAAAGTGTTCTGAAATGTCCATGTCTATTTATGAGGTTCCTGTCAATAAAGCAACTAAAAGATTTATCTGGGTAGGTTTAATGTTTAAAACCTTGTGTCATCTGTATCAGTAGAAAAATAATGAGCAAATTCATGAGCTGTGCTGAAACTTTTACTCCTTTCCTCTAAGGGTTGGTTGATCATAATTAATAAATAAAAGAAAGTGTATTTGCATTTCCCTAAGCCTGATATAGCAGATTGGAGAGTAAGGCTCAGTAAACATGTTCTTTACGTAATCAAGACTGAAATACAATTTAGCTTGGTTCCTGATGTTGCCAAAGACCAGTTATATTCTTGCATCATATCATATGTCTGCGCATATCATACTTTCACCAAAGATTTTAAATAAGGCATTTTTGAAAAGGATATAAATGTGGGGTTAATATTGATTGAACTGATTTAGAAATTGTTGAATTATTTGATCTTTCCTCTAAAGACTCCTCTTGTCATGCTATCTTCCTTTTCCCTGTTCCCTATACCCTGAGGGAAAAACTATTATGAAAGTATGGACATATCCCAGTGGCCAACTACAGCCCTACCCCAAGGAGGTGGGCGGTTCTGGAAGGACTTGGAGGATGGAGTAGCAAGAGTCCCATTCCCGTGGTTGTTTGCTACTTAGGCTGGTTTTGCATTTTTTGCTCTGTTTTGCTTAGCTTATTATTTTTTAATATAATTTATTGTCAAATTAGCTAACGTACAGTGTGTACAGTGAGCTCTTGGTTTGGGGGGTAGATTCCTGTGGTTCATCGCTTATATACGAAACCCAGTGCTCATCCCAAGAAGTGCCCCTTCAATGCCCGTCCCTCATTTCCCCCTCTCCCCCACGCCCCCATCAACCCTGTTTGTTTTCTGTATTTAAGAGTCCCTTATGGTTTGTCAACATCTCTGTTTGAAACAATGTTTTTAACGTTTGAAACCCTCCATGGGCTTCAGGAAGCACCTCTTGTCTCCCCCATATCCTGAGCCCTGCTTTGTGACAGGAAGAGGTCACCCTACCTGAGAAACTGCTCCGGAGGCTTCAACTAGGGCGCTGCATTCACCTTCATGGTACGCTTCCTTACAGTCCCGGCAAAAGACGAACTGCGGAAGAACACACGTGTGTTAGGGATGGGCTTGGTGGGTGCATTTGGAGGAGCTCATTATATTCCTTCCTCTGACGTGTGTGATGACTTCTGCACCAGATTACTTTTTGCTAAGAGAAAATAAAGTTACATTTTGATGGTATTATTCACTCTTTACTAACCGATGTTCCAAGCACTACAGCAGGGTTTCAAAGATGCATGAGTTATTTTTCCTCAAGATATTTCCAGTTTGGCAGGAAAGTTAACAATGCAGATGAATTCCTGTAGTGAAGGGTTTTTGGTGTTAGGCTCTGAGGGGAGTGACTTTATTTAAGAATTTCATATCTAGGGGCACCTGGATGGCTCAGTTGGTTGAGCATCTGACTCTTGGTTTTGGTTCAGGTCATGATCTCACAGTTTGTGGGTTCCAGCCCCACATCAGGCTCTGAGCTGACAGCACAGAGCCTGCTTGGGATCCTCTCTCTCTGCCCCTCCCCTGCTTGAAGTCTGTGCTCTTTCAAAATAAAGAAAGAAACTTAAAAAGAAAGAATTTCACATCTGGTGTGTTTACATACATAGAGGATTTCTATGTACATATTAACGGATTGGTGTTGCAATGATAGCTTATTATGGAAAGAAGAAATAAATTGTGTCCCCTGCAAATTCATATGGTGGTCTTTACACCCAGGACCTCAGGGTGTGATTGCATTTGGAAATAAGGTCTTTGAAGAGGTAAGTTAGGGAAGATGAAGTCGTTAGAGTGGCCCTCTGCCTATGTGACTGGTCTTTACAAAAGGAGATTAGGACACAGACACACACACGGACTGAGAGACACAAGGACACGTGAGAAGGTGACCATCTGCAAGTCAAGGAGGGAGGCCTCAGTAGAAACCAAGGGGCTTATTCTGGGGCTTCCAGCCTGCAGGACTGTTTCTTACATGTTTCTTAAAGAGTCTTTGTTGTTTGAGGTTCCTGGTCTCGGGTGCTTTGTTATGGTGGCTGTGGGAGGCTAATACCTCATCTGGAGGGGATCTTCTCCCCCGGTGATAGTTCTCCATGGAATGGAAGAGACCTGGGGCCCAACCAACTGCCCCCACCTTCCATCTGCAGGGAAGGAATCTACAGGAGTGAATGCTGGAAAAGGAGGCTGTCCTATTACCTTCTGGCATCAGCAGACCCTTCTAGAACTACTTCACCATCTCCAACTGTGCTCCAGAAGGTGTGGGCTCTGCAGTAGGACACGTGGAATTGAAGTCATCAATCCCATCGCCTGTCCACTGAGACACGCTGGGAAGCCACCTTGTCACCTGGACCTCAGTTTTCCCCTTTGAAAAACCAGGGTAACAGTAATAACTATCTCCTCTGATGACTGGAAGATATAGGTGAAATAATACGTGCTAACTGGCACTGAAGACGTTCTAGCCATCATGCAGATAACGGCCAGGGACTGCTTTTCCCTAACCCCATTTCACAGCTGAAGAAGGAGTTGCCTTACTAGAAAACAGGGTGCCTTCAACAACCCTCCTCTAACTCACTGGAGAGAAACAGATCTCACAAGAGAGCCAGTGTGATTAACGAGTATGGTGTGTGGGCAGTGGTGGTGGTTTTATCGCATCAGCCCCGAATGAGCTGGGAGTCTTCCCACGGAGAGGTAGGTTCGACGTCTCTGTGGCTTAGATGTGGATGTGCTCACTACTTGACCAACAGCACCTGGTGGAAGTGATGGTGTGCGGCTTTCTGGGCCCAGGCCTTAAGAAACTGGCAGCTTCCGCTCATGTGAGTGGCTCATGAGAGGCTCATGTACAGAGGAACCAAGGTCCCTGGCCCAAAGCACTGGCTGAGTGCAGGCAGCCAGCACCGTAGGTCTGAGCATCTTTCCAGGGGATCTTCTAGCCCCTGCATGAGTGGCCCAGCTGACCCCGTGTGGAGAGGAGACTCGCTGTCTTTACAGGACACTGTCCAAGTTACAGCCTTGTGGGAAAAGATAATAATAAAAAGCAAAACAGGAACAAGATTGTTGTTGTTTTAAGTCACTGAGTTTTTGGGTGTTTTTTATCCAGCAATCGATAACGATACAGTAATGGCACTGAGAATCTAGAAGACTCAAAGTTCTGGAGACTTAAAAGTTCTCAGATGAATGTTCTAGAGCCAGGAAGTAGGCACAGTTTTGCTTCAGATAAGACTGACTTGAAGTGATAAAGAAAATCACAAACCAACAGGATACAGGAAAGTCCAGCTTTATCCCCCGATACATAGCCATCCCTCTGCCTCAGAAACAGCTGGTCCACGTAGTTTTCCTTCATGCTGTCGTCACCCGGAGACAGATTTCCCTCCTTCCCCACGTCCAATTTCTTGTTTCAACCTCTCGTCTGAAAATTGGCTTAATCTCAGCACATACCAAACCAGGAAGGCAAGTGTTCTGTAAGGAAAAGGTCTCTTTAGATTGACCCAATCTTGGGGCGCCTGGGGGGCTCGTCGGTGAAGGATCTGACTTCGGCTCAGCTCATGATCTCACGGTTCGTGAGTTCCAATCCCGCGTCGGGCTCTGTGCTGAGAGCTCGGAGCCTGGAGCCTGCTTCGGATTCTGTGTCTCCCTCTCCCTACCCCTGACCTCCTCACACACACACACACACACACACACTCACTCTCTCTCTCTCTCTCTCTCTCTCTCTCTCAAAAATAAACATTTGAAACAAAAAGATATGATGCAATCTACCTTCCAGCCATCAGTTTCAGGATACTGTAGTCTTACTTCTCACAGCAAGGAAACTGAGCCCAAGTTAGTGGGATGTAAACTTCATTTAAAGATTCAGGTTGACGGGAGATGGGTGTATGTCAGGGTGCCTTTATGTGGTTCACCAATACCACCAGGCTTTAGTTCCTGACATTTTAATTTTCCCCGAACTGAAAGTTGGTCCAGTGAATGGGGAATGAAGTGGATCTTAGGGTTTCCTCTTAAGATTAAAAACAATTTTTTTTACTAACATCTCCGCTCATCTTCGGGTTTGCCTCAGAGCCACGGCTCTGCTCTCCTGTGCTCGTGCTGAAAAAACGTAGACCGTGTGGTTCAATCACCGAGAAGCGCTTGCTGTGTGATTTCACCCCCGTGCTTTCTGTGGAAGCGAGTCTGATCTCTCGGCGTGACAGGGAAAACGCTTCACATCTTATTAGCTAGTGGATGAGATATAAAATCAGTTTCATGGTAGAGGAACACCCTGGAGGTTGATCAGTGTGTCAGAATAAATAGGCCTTTCCTGACACAAAGACATTAAATTCCCTTTCACACGGGTACTACAAAGAATGGACTAAAAAAAATAACAGAAAAGGAAGAGCACATAAAATGAAGGCCTCCCGTTTCAGCCTGGCAAAAGGCAAGCAGAAGCCGCAAGAATACGGTGGTGATCATTTCACACTAAGGTCTCTGTTAATTTGCTTCTTTTCGGAGAGCACGCCTTAAATACAGTGGGGCTTCCTAGGTAAATAACTTGAATCTGTCTCCTACAAAATGAGGATGTATCTAGAAAGCCTGATTTGACCTTGAAAATGTTCAGATTTTTTTTGTTTTATTTTTTATTTTTGAGAGAGAGAGAGAGAGAGAGAGAGAGCATGAACAGGGGAGGGGCAGAGAGAGAGGGAGACACACAATCTGAAGCAGGCTCCAGGCTCTGAGATGTCAGCACAGAGACCAATGCAGGGCTCGAACCCACGAACCGCAAGATCATGACCTGAGTTGAAGTTGGCTGCTTAACCAACGGAGCCACCCAGGCGCCCCTTAAATGTTCAGGTTTTTAATTACTCAGAATTCAGCCAGGAGGTTGTACAGATGTTTAGACCCCTCAGTTCCCAAACTGTGCACCGAGGTACTCTGGGGTGCCATGACAGGCTCACAGGGGTACAGTGGGAAATTTTACATCTTTGAGGAAAATACAGCGATAGAATCTGTTGGACACTACGTGAACTACTAACTCAAGGCAGTTCATGATGTGACGGTGGCTTGTGCTCCCCCTGTTTTGATGACGTCTCTTGGCAAAGATGGGTTTTTGGTTATTGTGATAGAAAAACAACTAGCGTATGAACATCTGTCTGTGACAGGAGATGCGGTTATTTAAGAATGAAATAAAAATAGTTTTTCTTTCCATTTCCGTGAACTATCTTTTCAAATGACTATTAAATTGCTAAGGCGTTCATTCTTATTATATTACTTGGATCTAAGTATTTAATGCACAAAACTGCTTGGACCTAAGTATTTGATAAACAAAACGACAATTTCTTTTGGCCCAGAGGCACCATGAGCAACTTCCTGAGCTTCCAGGGCCGTAACAGACAGAAGGTTGGGAAGCTCCGGCCTGGGCAGACACTCCCAAGACAGCGTTTTGGGACAGTCTTCGAACTCTGCCAGCGGCACAGATATTTCTAGAGAAAGGGCTTGAGGAGAAGACAGAACCGGCTCCAGTGGTTTCACATCCAGTCTGCCGACTCTGCGTCTCCCTCACCTTGGGGGACATGGATCTTGTTCTAACCCATATGCAGAAGGCTGCGAATTACTCAGCCACTTGCCCTTAACTCACTGTGGTCTCACATTTGCTAAAGAGACCTTATAAGTGAGTACGAATTGAATGGAAGGAGCTGCCACGCATTTATGTAGTCTACTTTTCCCGGGCTGTTCTCTCTTGAGCTATATCTGATAAGTGCCACCGTTTTCTGTAAAGAAAATTTAACACCTTTTAAAATTATAAAAGTAACACATACTTATAATGTTGCTTCCCTAAATTCCATCCCTTATTAGATTGTATTAGAAAGCAATATATATGGACTGTATTATCTTAGCTTCTACGATGTTAGCTTTCAACGTCAACTTGGCTTGACTATAGTCTCCAGTGATTCAATCAAACAGTAACCTGGTGCTTCTGTGCTGGTATCTTGTAAGCCCATAACATCCATTCTCAGTCTGCTTTAGGAAAGAGAGAGGATCCTGGATCATCTGGGTGTGCCCGATTCAATCTGTTGAAAGGTTTTCAGAGCGGAAGTGAGGTTTCCCCCAAGAAGGAGAGAGTCTGTCTCTGGGGGCCAGCCTGCCTTTCCTGCTGGATCAGCCCCACAGTCACGGAAGGAAGTCAGCTCTCCCCTGTGCATATGGATAGGGACGTGCCGATACACAGAGACCGATCTATACGTCTATGGATCTCTGGGAACGGCTGAGTGTATTCACAGACCTACATCTATCTATACCACATACAACTACATCTGGTCACTCCTACTGGTTCCGCCTCGCTTTGGAACTCCTGGCTGATATAACTCAGCTTCGATAGAAAAAACTTTACTAGGTCAGTTGATTCTTTTGCCAATGGCTGTAACATTTCCATATTACATTATATAACATGGTATTAAACAGCTACTTGAATTTTCTATGTGATTTGCAAAATTGTAGTTCAAATCTCTTTCCCTGTGTGGTTTTCAATCCCAAGTAGACACAGGACAATAGCTCTTAGAATTCAGCATCGGGTCGTCACTCCTGACAGCGTGACTGTGACTGTGTCCCTTTGTCTGACAGTGAACATGCTAATCCAACTCGTTTTGATCTCTGGGTCAGGGGAGCTGCCTGGGAACTCGGTGCCCAACTTTCCACCTAACTGTAGAAACTGGCCCATCCGGGGTGCCGAATCCGAGGCCTACCTACAACTTTAAAGCAACTATTTAGTAAATGCGAAATTCAACTAAGACAAACTGTTTTCCTAAGAACTAATAGCCAAGCTATTCTTACCATTCAAATCATCTTTTATTTGCCTTGCAATGAACACATGTTGAGGGTTTGCTTTCAGGACAAATGAAGTGTTGGACTCGGGCCATCCATTAAAGAATAGCATATTGTAACACCTGAAATCGCGTAGCAGGCATTTCTATTTTTAAAAGTCAGGCGTACTTATGTTTAAAAGTAAAGCCTCTGAAGTCAGAAAGACTCAGGGACAGAGGCCTTTCTCTACCATTTATTGTCCTGTATGACCCTCAACATCTCTTTCCTTAATCATTTTGTCAGGAAGAAATAATAAGGTGATGAGTATTTTACACAGTTTCTGGCAGACAGTAAACGCAATCAACGGTTTCCTCATAGAGTTACAATGCTTTATAAGCAATAAAACTCAATAGAAAAGTAAGGTGACAGTGAAGCACCGTGTTAATTAACGCAGTTCCCACTATTCAGGTCATAAACGTGAAAGTCCTGGGTGAACCTGAGGGCCTCCTCGGAAATGCCAGGTTTGCGAGTCCCCCTAAGTGTTCTACGGAGAGCGATGCCTCGCTTTGCTTGTCTGTGTGAAAGAGGCGCCTCCGCTGTCAATCCCGTAGACAACCCAGCTACCACCGAGCTCTATGAATTGCCTGTCATGTTTGTCATTCACTATCATGCCAGTAGAGAAGGCATTTGATTGATGCGGGCGTTTGATTTCCCACATGCCCATAATGGAGACGTTCAAAAGGAGACGTATGTATATTTTCTCTTTGCAACACGAGATGGAATGAAGGGAACAGCTTCCAGTGTCATCAGAAAACTCAGTGTCTGCTGATCAATAAAGTTGAGTCAGTTGGTGCCTATAAGTAATGACCCTCAAAGAAGGGTTTGATCCTTCAAGTTGAGTGATGTCTATAGGATCAAATTTCTTCCTGCCTATTTTCTGTCGTGACAGCATCTATTATAAAATCATTTTATTATCTGCCATTTATTTCTTTCCCCCAAAGCTCTGAAGTTCTGTGTTAAAAGAAGAGGAGAGAATCCAATACTATCTCAGGGCCCCTCAAGGGAAACATCCAAAGCATGAAGAACACATCTGTGTTTCTGTGGGATCAGATGAAATATTTTTCTGTCCAGAAGATGGCAGCAGCGACACACACACACACACACACACACACACACACACACACACACACACACACACACACACATCTATGATCCAGTTTTGGTGTGTTAAAAACAGTGTATCAAAAGAGTAAGGCTCCCCATGGGGTAACCAGCCGCTGATACATGCAAAATTGTTCTGACAAGACAGTGCAACACAACGGAAGTGGTGTGAGATTATAATGCACTAAAACAAAATTTTGAAAAGAAGAAAGTCAGGTTATTTCCTTTCAAGTACACATCATCTTAAAACCACAGAATCTCATGGTGGAAAGCAATCTTAAACTATGCCATGCTCCAAATGTAAACAGATTAAGACCATCTTTTGCGCGCAACCGCCAAATGGCTAAAAAGAAATAATTTTGAGGAAGCTGAATATAGCCCAGTGGCTGAATTCCTTGGTATTTTTCAAATTCTATATGAATCATGAAGGTGGGGGCGGAGGGGCGCCTGTGTGGCTCAGTTGGTTGAGCATCTGGCTTCAGCTCAGGTCATGATCTCATCATTCATAGGTTCGAGCCCCGCATCAGCTCTGTGCTGACAGCTCAGAGCCTGGGGCCCGCTTTGGATTCTGTGTCTCCCTCTCTCTTTGCCCCTCCCCCACTCATGCTCTGTCTTTCTCTGTCTCAAAAATAAATATAAATAATAAAAAAAATGAAGGAGGGTTAAATAGTGCCATCTAGATTCCCGCAAAATACCATGACATTGACCCCTCTCATCCCCCAGATTATTTTTGTGTTAGGTTTCCTACCATAGAAGGCCCTTACTTTCCTTGGTTTAATTTTCATTCATGGGGAACTCTTAACAGAATTCTGAAAATTCCCTGTTCTTACACCATCAGGATCTCATCAAGTACCGCATGTACCCGTTCAATCTTTCTGATGTGCGTTGCCTTAATTTATACATCCACTGTGCGTACAATCCAACGCAAGGCTTCTTGCCACCTGTCTCAGAACCAGGAACCTACTGGAGTCGATGAGTTTGCACCGTGAAGAGACCACGTACCCTAGCTGACCCTCAGTAAGGCTGACCTCCAAACCTCGAGTCAAGAGGGGGCACCTCACAGGTGCTTCAGACAGTGAGGGGGGAGAGGCCCCTGATGATGGCACTGCTGGAAACTGACCTGTCTGATACATAAGTATAGACCAAGATATTTAAACTGATTTCCTACTTCAAAAGGTTTATAGTTTTTTAATACCTAAAAACGTTTGCTGGCCATTTATTTCACCTTTTCTTTAACCGCTTTATTGAGATAGAACTCCCCGAGTCACCGGTTTTAAAAAGTAGTTTATGCCTGTTTTGAGGGGTAAGACATGCGCACAGCACCAACTCAAATGGTGCAAAATGTATATGGTGAGCAGTTAGTCTCTCTTCCTCCTTGATCGGCTACAGTGCTTCTGGGAGATAATCACCGTCACCTGTTTGGACCCTTCCAGAAATTTTTTATGCATTCTGTGTTAAGGCAAAAATGGCATATAGAACACTGCATTAGGCCTTGAGCTTTGCTCCTGGTCGTTTCACTTACTGCCTGTCCAGCCTGCTCTCCAGCAGGGCGCCTCGAGCAGCCCATCCTTCCTGAGCAGCTGCAGTGTCCTAGCTGGTAGAGGTGCCTTCCCGCACCTAGCCAGCCCCCGCCGATGACCAGTGAGGTCGTTCCCAGTATTTTGCCATCATAAACAAAGCTGCTGGGAACGTCCTCCTGCACAAGTCAGTTTGCACATGTGCAAGGAAATCTGTGGGCTACATTTCTAGCAGTGAAGCAGCTGGGTCAGAGGGCATGCGGAGTTCAAATTTTGATTGCATTGGCACATCTGGCCTCCGTGGAAGATGAGGCAGGCGGTCCGTGGCCAGCAGCAAGGTGTGTGAAAGCCTGCTCCCTGCCTCCCCGGCTCGCTGTGGTGCCGCTGAAGACCCACCGTCACCAAACAATGGCCTGGGAAGAATTTCAAATAAGCAGAGCATTTTTGCTGAGACCCTCTTTCCTCACAGAGACAGGCTCCTGGCCAAATAACTAACCCCGAGTCACTTCTGAATCTTGCCCATTTGGCTGAACCAGGGTCAGAAGTGGCCCGTGGTCCATCCCCACCTGTCAGTTCCCTGCTCCTGGCGCCCAGGCTCTGCGACTAGGTACACACCCAGCCTGCTGTCTTCTTGTTCCCTCTGGCCCCGATTTGGTCCACTTTGCTGGGAAAGGGCTTTAAGTGGATTTGAGCTTGGTGGCGCTAAACACTGATGGCCAACATACTGGAGGTCCAGGTCAGAGAGAAGGAAACAGGAGACAAGGAAGCATCGGGCTTGCCAGCCAGGGCTGTGTCCTGTCCCTGGGGCGGGGGCGGGACTGCGTGATTTATGGCAGTGAAGCTCTCCGGAATCTCTCCACTTCCTCCCTCTGCTGTAACCATTTTAAAATCGATTCCTGTGGGGACGGTCCTCGCCCACATTCACGGCATCTCCCGGCTCACATCATGCCTTCTCATGTTTCCAAAGGGTAAAGTAGGATGTGGCCGCAGGCGGGGACTCGTGTATTTATAATGTCCACGCCATGCACGGTCATCTGGACAATCTTCTTGGCGGGCACATTTCTGCAACGGACTGAAAATTCCCTTTAGCATCTTGCAAGACCGGCTCAATTTTGCTTTAAAATCAGCATTTCCCAGACCTTATGGAACATTTGGCTCCTTCCAGAGGAGCACTGGTCACAGAGTATCAAATTCAACACCACTTTCAAATATTGCCATTAATTAGTGACCATGTTTGAATATGGCCATTCATTAGTAAAATGCACAGCATATGCCTTCTAACGTTTCTAACTGGTCTCTAATCCTTGTGACCTTATCATTTACAATCTGTAGCACGGCACTAGACTTTGTAAAAATGACTGCACTATGCCAGTCAAGACGTGCAATCCAAGCCATATGGCAGTTTGAGCCCAATTTGTCCCATGTGCCCGTGGGCATCCTTCTGTTCTCTTAGTACAGCAGGGGGACCAAATGCTGTCCTTGAGCACCTGGGCCCGACCCCAGGCAGCTTGGGCTGGGTCAGTTTCAAAAGGGAGCCAGCTCAGTTGGTGGTACCCCCCCCCCCCAACTCCCCCAGCCCCGCCACATTTTAGAGACTCCATCTTTGGAGATTTTGCAGTTTATCAAGATTCATCCACCAATCCATCAACAGGGGGCATTACTGTGCACTGAGCAGCGTCCTAGGTGCCCTGGGGACTTACTGTTCCTGCCCCCCTGCCTCAGCCTCAGCCAGAAAGTCAGGGTACCTTTCTCTGAAGCACCGTCTCTTTCTCACTTTTTCCTCTATGAGATGTTTGCCCTCTGTGCAGAACCGTTGTCGCTTCCGGCCTTTTCTACACCGAAAGAACCTGTGTCTTAGACCTCTCTGTGTCCCCAAGATCCAGGGTCTGGAACACGAGAGGCCTCCATGTCTGCATGCAGGCACTCTGCTCGGCCAGTGGAGGCAGAGCCGGGGGCGGGGCGGGGGGGGGGGGCACTGCCTGCGAAGAAAGAGCGGGTCAAGAACATCCCACGCTCCACACCCCTGTGCTGACCGCTCTGCAGGAGGCAGGTCTGCAGACCCTCGGAGATTCTGGGTGCGCTGGGCTGGGGGCGGGGCGGGGGACTCGCAGGGCTCCCCAGCCTCACCCCCCACCTGTCTCGCCAAGCCTCTCCCCACCACCCCGTTCTGGCCTCCAGCCTCGGGGTTGGAGAGTCAGAGCCCTGGGATCACAGGGCGGAACGAGAGAGAGCCGAGGGAGCGAGCAAGCGGCCAGGAGCGGGGGCGGAGGAGGGTGCAGCCCCCGGGGGTGGGGGAGGGAGGAGGGTGCAGTTCTCCGCGGACCCCCGCTGCCCCGGGACCACAGGCATCTGCGTCTGGGGCTGCCTTTCCTCTTCCCCCGGATCTTCACTCCCCCGCGCAGCCCAGGCCCCACATCCTTAGGGACGCCGGCCCTGCACCTGCCCGCTTGGGGAGAGGGGGGCTCCTGCGCCCCACAGCACGTGTCCACGGAACCGATGGGGGGTCGTTCCCCGCTCCCCCGCACAGGGCTGGAGGCCATGCGGGCACAGAACAGCCTCCCTGTTCATGGGCCAGGGCCGAAGGCGGCAGTGTCCCCGCGGGCGGGCATGGCCCCACGCGTGCGGAACTAACAAGTGCTAGAACAGTCTACGCTACTGAGAAACACGCGGGCGGCGCAGGGTTAGGACACTGGGCCGTGAGAATGCGGAGGAAGGAGACCAAGACGTTCAACCGGCGGGTGGGAGTTCTTTCGTGATCTTGGTGCAGTGACGCGAAACTCTTAGCCAAATTCAGAGGCCAAGTTCACGGGCGGACGGAGTGCAAGAGGGCTTCACCGCAGAGGGGCTGAAAGCAGAAATAGAAAGCAGAGAGACTATGAGATGCTAGAGAGGGAGCCACAGTGGGAGGAGCGCCCTGGAGCACGTCAGGGCCAGGGACAGCCAGATGCGGTCAGAGGATCCTGGTGGCAAGGAGGAGGGCTGGGTCTCCAGGCTCCTAGGAGGATGACAGCGGCCCGGCACCACGCTGACGAGCAGGTGGTGTGGAGACCCGGCCTGTGCAGTGCCAGCTGGTGAGCCTCCGGAGTCAAGGGGAGGTGGGTCCAGCAGACCTGGAATAGTCATTGTCAGGAGATGGCAGAGTTGAGAGAGGTCCAGCCCCGCTGAGGACCCAACTGATGTCACAGCATCACCCTCTGGGTCCCTGACCAGCAATCACCTTCACCTGGAGCTTGTTAGCCCCGGAAGTGCTGAATCCGAATCTGCATTTCAGGGGCACCTGGGGGGTCTCAGTTGGTTAAGCGTCCCACCCTTGATTTCAGCTCATGTCATGGTCTCACGGTTCATGGGTTCGAGCCCTGCATCAGGCTTTGCTCTGAGGGCACCGGGAGCCTGGTTGGAATTTTCTCTTTTGCTCTCTCTGCCCCCTGCCAAGCAGCTGAGATCTTAGCTGCTCCCCACACTTGGTGATCATCTGGTCATGTATACAAATATGAAATCACTATGTTGTACACCTGAAACTAATATAATGTTATATGTCAACTAACCTGAGTTTAAAAAAAGAATTTATTTTAAACGTTAGAATCGTGACTTGAATTTCACCCTTGAAGTTCAGCACACACTCACGACAGAGGCTGAAACATATCTCGGGCGCGCAGATCCCCTCCACGCCTGGTGGGCGTGTGGCATTTGGATCTAGGAGGCCAGGCTGTTTAAGGTTCTCTGCCCCAGGACCTCCGGTCTAAGTGATCATTTATGACTATTCCAGCTCCACGCTTACGAGGAGGGACAGAGAAGGATCTGGATGTTCATTCACACCCCAGTCTCCATGGAGCTGAGCCACTTAACGCTTTTGTTTGTGTTCTCAACACCTCTTACAGAAAGTTTGCAGCCTGGGCGCTTGATCACAGCGGGAGCATTTCCCACATTACCGTCCCCTGATAGGTATCTGTGCCCTGACCGTCAGACAACGGTGCAAGCCCACAACACTTAGAGAGCCGGTCCGGCCCCCGTCCCCCGAGGCAGGCAGCCCCGCCTGCCTTCAAGGTGGTGGGAAGACTCCTCAGGACAAGTGTTAGGGAAGATAACACCGGCCTGGGGGGTGGGGGCTGCGAGCCAAGCACCTTCCAGGACCTGAGAAATGTTATCTCCCAGCAGCACACACTTTGCAGTGTCTGACTAAAGTGCAAAATAAAACCCAGACTTACAGGACTCTCTCCGTCTACGTTTTTTTTCCCCCTCCTGATTTTATTGCTTTGCTAAGGAAGTAGAAAGAAGCTAATTAAGTGCAGCGAAAGAGCAAGTGCTAGACTCTAGCCAAGCTAAGATAACGGCAGGTTGCAGGGGACAGAAATGAAATGTCATCCACGTTGCTGCCTCTTGACTGGTACCTTTTTGTCCCAAAGCACAAGAGACGTTCATTAAGCTGAATAACACTGAACAGAGAAGCGTCAACGGCTCCCTTCACAGGGTGCCCCTCTCCTCCCTCCGGGTTTGGCGGTGGAGAAGCCAGAGCCGCGGGGCCCTGAAGAGAGGATTGAGCATCTTTACGGTGGAAAGGCGCCCCGTTTCTTCTGCTGTTCTTACTTGGGTTGGCACATAATATTATTCTGCGTTAAAAAAATTGCTCAATACACTGGATGATGCTGAGCATAATGGGCATTTAGTGAGTATTTTTAGGGATAATTATAAAGATCTAACACCTGAGGATTTGAAATTCCAGTTCTGTCTGTGAGTAGAATCAAATTTTCAACAGGCTAATAGCTCATAAAGGAACCTTTGCTATGATCCCGTGGAGGGAAGGCAGACTGCTCACCGGGTGGGTCGTTGGTTTGAATGGAATGGCCACGAGCATTTGCTGGGGGGCTGTGCCACACGGGACAGTGTGGGGCCCCAGGAGGGGGTGCAGAGGAAAGGGCCGGCGGGCCTCTGGGAGGCTGGGTCTCTGCAGAGCCACAGCCACGGCCCTCCTTTGCCCAGCTAACCCATTATAATGGGACTTTGATTCTCAACTAGGAACTTTGGACAGACTTCCCTCTCCCTAAGCACGGGTTTGCTGCTCACCAGCCCATTGCGAACCCTAACCTCATTCCCCTCACCTCTGCTGGGTGTGTGATTATCCATAATCTCCTCCAGACCCAAGTTCCCTGAGGGTAGGGAGTACTGCCCACCCATGCGTCTTGAGGGCCGCTAACCCCAGCACTTGGCCCTGACTTTGTGCGTCACAGAGGGTGATGCAAGGGGGCAGGTGAAGAAGGGACAGAGACCTACTCAGACAAGCGCACGATAGACCCGTCACAGACTAGGCAGTGGTTTGCTCCCTCCAGCAAGTCCGGCCAAACTCCACGGCCGGGTGACACTTCCAGGCTTGAGGGTAAACTGGATTAAGTGAGATGAACAAAGGACAGCCGTACAAACACAGCTCGAATACGGTTTCCTGTCTCAGCAACCCCGACGGCATCACCCGATGAATTAAGATCCAAAATGAAGATAACAAAACATATCAGGATTTCCCCGTTTCCATGACCCGTAGTAATACATTTCTATGACTCCGTTTTCAGAGAGGCTGCTCTGTAGAAAAACGTCTCACGGGGCGTATCACTGCTTGCAGACGGCATGAGTCAAGCAAAATTCCTTCATCCGCAGGCTCTGCGTCTAAGCAGTGAGATGCTCATTCCAGACAAGCCCCCCCTTCTCCTTTCTTGCTGCGAAAAACCTGACGTCCTCCTCTCTCGAGTCACAGCACCGTACTTCTGAAAAACCTGAGTGCAAAATTGCATTTCCGAGGCTGGCTTTCCAGCAGAAAAGTAAAATCTCTTCCTCGGATTCTTTTTTTCTTTTCTTTTTAAAGGAACTGATTCTTCTATGAGGATGGTCTGACATAGGTTTATTGTTTTTTAATTATTTTTTAAATTAAATTATTTTTTTAATTAGGCAAGATTGACTAAATGATAAAGTTGCTTCTTACCAGCTCCTGCGGCTTGAAGGCTCTTTGACCTGAATACTGATTTATGTCCTCAGGCATCTCACAGACTTTTAGTTACGGCACAGCAAGAAGAAGCCACTAGGTGTGCAGTGGGCTTTGTCACACATGACAAGATGTACAGTGGGATCTGGGGGAGGAGGCCTGTAGCCATTCGTTGCCCCGTGGTCACGTCCCTCTTTCTCCAGATGGCTGCTTGTTTGTGGCAGGTGAGACTGTCACTGCACTTTACTGAGAAGTGTGTCCCCACTTCATTTAGGGATCCGCAACAGGGGACCTGGCGTAGGATTAGCCGCAGTTCTACACCTGTTGCTTTCAATATGGCCGTGACAAGAGTGAACCTTTTAAGGTGGATTTTTGCTCCTATCAATTTTGAAAAATACACTTTACTCTGAAGGAGGATGTTAAGTTAGTCTCAAGAATTAAATTAAGATTCATATTGGTAATAAACCCACTAACTAAAGAAGCTAATGAACCATCTGTGGACAGGAATGCCCCTTACGACCCCCTGGTTTTATTTTTTTCCTTATAAATATTTGCGATTTGATTTGACACAATTCTGGCATTTACAATAAAATCTTCCCACTTAGTGTCTAATTTTCTACTTTTTTTATGTTCTAAAGTTTATTTGGTGTTCTCTGAAAGGAAGCTTCACATTTTTGCTGTTTCTCAAATCCGTCAAAAACAGGGTGGACGGCTTCCAAGTTCTTTGGGAACGAGACGTCAGATTCAATGCTTCAATCATGAGGACTTGATGGAAATGTCTTAGTTTTTCTGATCTGTGACCCGAGTCAGGCTTTGAGTAGTGCCTTCCATATCAGGACAAAGTGGCTTCTCAGTCAATTTTAGCGCAAATGCAATGCCTGTTAGGCTAATGGCAATAAACTGACTTTCAATCAGCAATTCCTAACCCCATTATCCCCAGTAATTCCCATTCCACTCACACGAAATGGATTCTTCTCCCTCCACGTTCAGGGATCAGCGATGTTGAAATGGAAGAACAACTTATTTCCGCCAATCTGTGTTCCTCCCTGAGTCCTGCTCCATGCTCTCGCCACAATCTGGAGTTTGCAAATTTGTAATCACTCTTCCGGCGATGAACTTTGGTGTCAACACAATTACATCATCTCCAAAGACTGTGGAAATGCAGCTGGAACCCAGGAAGGATGTTCAGGCCTTGGTGTTACAGGTAAGAGCAAAACACTGCACTGCACTGGAGACAGGATGTGTGCCGGCTGAGCGAGGCGTTAGGTTTGCTTGATATTTTTTAACGAAACAGAACTTTAGGGGAACTTGGGATTTAATTTTAATTTAAGATTAAGATTAATTTAAAATTTAAAAAATTTTAATGTTTATTTATTTATTTTGAAAGAGAGAGAGAGCATGAGCAGGGGAGGGACAGAGAGACAGGGGGACAGAATCCCAAGCAGGCTTCGCATTGTCAGCACAGAGCCTGATTTGGGGCTCGAACCCATGGACTGTGAGATCATGACTTGAGTCAAGACACGCTTAACTGACTGAGCCACCCACGTGCCCCAAGATTAACATAATTTAACATAAATTATATTAACTTCAAAGGCTCTATAATGGGTATGCTATATCTGTCATTAAAATTTCTTTATGTTTTTGTAAATACGATTTCACAATTTCTCACACGGAAACTTAAAGACATGCCAAAACTATTACAGTTGTTACAATTATCGCAAGATATGATAATTGCAGTGAATTATTAGTGATTCATAAATTTAGAGATGTGCTGTTTGATGAACAAGCAATAACAGTGCTTATCGTTTGGCAAAGGCGACAGAGGACGGGGTGGGAAGTCACCAGCCCCTCTGTGTGCTGGAAGGCCACTCATGGTACAACCACGACTTCACATACTGGGGGGCCCAATTCCACGATGACATTAAGTGTCGAAAGCACCTTCCATCTCATAATGGCTTGGCAGAAGAAAGAAAAAAAACCCCACTGCTCTCGTCACCATTGGCATAGATTTAAAACATTAGCCTGAATTCAGAAAGGATAAAATACATAAAGATGTACTTCTTGGAAATGAGGAAACGTTTGCATGCAGAGCCTTAAAAACATGCACATACTTTGACCCTTAAATCTCTTCTAGGAACCCTTTCTAGGAAGAAGTAAGAAAAGTAGCAAAAATTGGCCGCTGGAAGAGTGTCACCATTCTGTAGGATAAATACTTACACAAACCAAGCCAGGGCCTCCTGAATGGATGTTAGGTCACCATTAAGCATGGCGGAGAAATGCAAAGATGTTTGTGACACATGTTAACCGCTAACACGGCACATCTGCACGGACCCACTTCTGTTTAAAAATGTGTGTGTGTGTGTGTGTGTGTGTGTATGTATGTAAAGAGCATCTAGAGGGTTCTAGAGCAGTGAGTCAAAAACCCCACCGCTGACTAAGTGGGATTATGGTTAGTTTCTTTTTCTTCCCTTTCAGTGCTTCTACAACTTTCTGACATGTTTATGATTAGCATACATTGCTTTTGTGGTACTGAAGAATCTTTCAGTTTTCATCGGACAAAGGCATTTAAAAAATTTTTTTAGTGTTTATTCATTTTTGAGAGAGAGAGAGAGACAGAGTGCAAGTGGGGGAGGGGCAGAGAGCGAGGGAAACACAGAATCCGAAGCAGGCTCCAGGCTCTGAGCTGTCAGCACCGAGCCCAACATGGGGCTTAAACCCATAAGCTGTGAGATCATGACCTGAGCTAAAGTAGGACGCTTAACCCACTGAGTCTCCCAGGCGCCCCTGAACAAAGGTGTTTTGGGTAAATTCATAGGTTGGACCAACAGTGCTGAGGGCTGATGAGCAGAGACACACCCCACCAGCCAGAGGGTCCACGATGGCGTGGACAGACGCGTACTGAATACAAGAAGGATCTGAGGAGGGAAGAGAGTTGTGTGGATGTGTTGGCATAATGACAGCTTACATGGCATGCTTGTGCCCACAAAACAGCACTCGAGTCACCCACGGAGGTTAAAAAAGAATCCAGGGGTCTAATTCACCTCAACGCCTCCTCCCTTAATTTACTGAAATACGGTATTAGGAAATGGCGAAAGAAGTCATCTGAAATGGAGGGGCCTTGCCCATTTACATACGATTCCCGCCATGGTTACCAAGCCCACAGCAAGTCCCGAGGATGCTGTGCTGGGAAAGTCAATTTTTCAAACACTGCGGTTGTGTGGTTTTGAATAGCCCTCAATACTACAAGCATTTTGGACAGAAAATCTCTTAGACTATTAGACCATTGTGCGTTCTCTAATGTGCCAGGTTATAATGGCCGTACGGCTCCTGGAGTGGCATCTTCAAGAATAAATTACCAAATGGCACATAACACACTCCATGTGAGGTGGGGAGGCACCCAGACTTTTCGGCGTGGCACCTTTCCAGGATCATAGACAGTGACTTTCGCCCTGAAAGCGCTTTTTGTTCAAGGAAAAGTTGTGTGCTTGCTGGATATTTTTAGGCTACCAGAAGGTTCAATGGAATCACATAAGGCTGTCACTATAAAAATGAAAGCAAGCCCCAACCTTGGTTTGATACTTTGCAATAAATAGCAGTCCGTGGAATCGAAATTTAAGACCCTATGTGAAATCACGTGTTGCGAACCCGGCTCTCTCTCCCAGCCTGACCCGCATCGCCCTGCCACCTTCAGCCCTGCCTTAAGAAGCATTCTCGACAGCAGCTTGCCTTTTTTTATCACCAAGTTTCTTGCAGTTCCCTTAGATCAATAGAACTGCGATGTATCTATATAAATCCGAGTAGCAGATCCATTCTCATAAAGTTTACCCTTGTCTTGCTTTTCGGCTGAGAAGCAGAATTGAGAAATATTTCAGAGAATATCAGAAATGGGAAGATTAAATTCTGTCATATGTGGATCATGAATTAATGTGCTCAAGCTGGGAGCTGATGTTCTTTTTGGCTCCTGGGTCAGGATGGAAAGGATCATGGGTACGGGCGTGGAGTCCCCGTGCACCTGCTGAGTCAGCGATTTGGCGCTTTGAGGGCTGGCTGTCCTTGAAGAAGTGGAGGGAGAAGACGCTGGCATCCAGTACCAGGAGTGGTGAGGGCCGGGGGCAGCCACACGGGCAGGGAATCAGAGTGAGTGTGAGCGGGTGTGTGACTATTAGGGAGTGTGTCTCGCTTGGGGGCAGTGTGTGAATTTGACGGGAGACATGACTGCCCCAAATGATTGTGTAAGTGGCACAGGCCAGTGGCAGCTGGTAGCCCTTGTTCCAGAGCAGGTGGCCTGCTGGTCCCCTCTGGGCATGTGTCTGGAAGTGGTGGCCTGTGTTGCTGCTGTTCCAAGCCCAGCTTTCACCTGTAAGAGCCAGTTCTTTCGGAGGAGGCAGACGAGACCCTCTAGCTGTGATCAGCTGTGCGTGTCCCTTCACTAAGACCAGGGGACCCTGGACAAACTAACTGGGCCGCTGGTTTGAGATTCCAAGCCCATATAGCACTCGTGGCTGCCTAATGCCCTGCTTCTGGGCGGATGCCCCAAGGGGTCCAAGCCGGCCCGATGCTCCTCAGCGAGATAGGCAGAGTGTGTAACATCCTCCACCCTGGCGCCCTGGCAGAGGAAGCAGATGGAGCTGGGGGAGGCACCACTGAAGGGGAAGGTGGGGAGGGGACCAGGAAGAAGTGCCGTTAGAGAGACATCACCTCGGCCCATGGACATGGTAGGACGGGTCTGGATGCCAGAAGCACCGAGTACAGAGAGTTCGTCAAGGAGCTGATGGATGTTTCATCCTGAGAAGGATCTGAGACTCCTTAAACCACAACTAAACAAAGCAACTTATCTATCACCCGCACGTAAGAATCGGAGTGTGATGGCTTGATGACGTTCATAAATTCTGGCGTCCGGCAGGTGGGGCCTCTTTGAAACCATTCAGTCCCGTGAAAGAAGGCAGCGTACATGGATACCGCCTCCCCTGAGCTGGTTTTACTGTGCAGATCAATGCGTTAAACTGTAAGCAATAATATAAACCATCGCCGTTTTTCAAGGACACTCGTAAACTCTCTTTCCATCATGAGGTAAGATTTATTACCTCTGTTTTGTTGATGAGACCCCAGAGACCCTGTTTCAGAGAGGCTGGGTACCATGGCGAGAAGCATAACCAAAGGGGTAAAGGTAGGGGATGTCTGTGAGAGGAGAATGCTGGTAGCTCGGGGCCTGGGAACATGCCAGTTCATTAGTTCATGCATTCGCTCATTCATTCATTCATTCATTCAATGTCTGCTTATTCACACCAGCAATGTCCTTTCTGTGATTCGTACGAAGATAGAATGGTGATCTAGATAGATCTAGATAGATCACTGATCCATCGCTCTGCGTCTGCCTCACCCAACTTCCTGTCAAAGGGGCTAGAACACTCACTACTCACAACGCTCACACAAAGGTGCAGGACTAGAATATCTCAGGATTAAACTGTGTTCTGACTCCTGTGGACACTGCATTATCTTTTCCAAACATCTAAATAACACAGGAGGCCGGGTCCTGAGGAGGCCCTCGGAGAGGACCGTGTATTAGGGCAGCATCGTCCTTAATTTCTGGAATCCAGCTGTGGCTCCTGCATGGGGGACTTCGAAGCATGGTCACCAAGGTCTGTGCCAGGCCTCCCCTGGCCCACTGACAGGGCCTTGCCCTCCTTCTCTTTCCCCTTCTCTGCAGGGGTCTCCTTCCATTAGAAGAAAGGCCATTGGAGATCCATGAAGATATGTATTCTAGAAAAGGGAATGGCGGCTTCAGCAATTCATCAGCACATCAACATAGATTAACTGAATGAATTGCAGAAGGCTGCGATGTGGCCGGCTGGGGACAGAGCCCAAGGTGGGGACACTCCAGGGGGTCTGTGGTGGGGGGGGGGGGGAGGG
>PJEM01006464.1:0-78763 GCA_004023845.1 Helogale parvula | reverse complement strand
CTTTTTTACATTACTCTTGTAGTGACAGACCCTTGAGCTGTCCGATCGCCGCAGCTCGAAGGTCAATTCCAGGGTGTAACTTGTTAATGAAAAGGCGAACTGCCCAGAGTGGAAGGCATTTGCAGCCTGAGCCAGGCGGGCGGGCCTCATGCACCCCTCCCCCTCTCTTGTCTCTCCCCGTCCTGTCTTCAGTGGAGTCCGGGAGGAACTGATGAGGCAGAGGCAGGAAAAGGAGGCAGATCTTTAAAGGGAGAATAAAGGGAGAGGCATGGAGAAGGGAGGGTTAACTTCTGGAGGCACTTTCTCAGGCCCAGGTGGGGAGGGCAAACGAGGGCAGGGTTTTGGTCAGATGTCTTTCCGCAGGCCCCGGATGGCTCTCGGGAGCACACCCCGTGCATTTTGCTCCAGAATGCTGCCGCAGGAATGCGCGGAGGCCCCACGGTAGGTTCTGGATCTCTGTACACTTCACAGAAGAGGCTCTCTGCAGAAGTCTCTCCCAAACATCACAGCCGCGCACCTGGCGTGTCCCCTCTGTGTGTGGCTGGGGCCACCTTGCCTGGTTGTCTCTGCCGCGAGTCTCCGAGATTCCCAGATTCTGTTTACACTGACCTCAGTGCTGTTGGAGAGGGTGGACTGCCCAAGACCATCCGGGCAGCTGCCCACAGCTTCCACTCGAAGGCACCAAGATGCAAAATGCCCCTCTGAGGTGTTCTCCTAACTCCTCTTTGGGGCAAATAACTGGGTGTGAACCTTATTTAGAAGCCTAGCTGTATAATTACTTATGGACTTCTGACTTTTGGGCCAAGACTTGTTTTAAAAAGTAGAAGTGAAGTCATTCGGGTTTATGTCTTGCTAAACGGTGCTCTCCTCACTATTTCATTTCCGCTTCGCCTTGTGTGAATATGACTTCCGTCGTGGAGTGGGCGATCTCTCCCTGGTGACGGGCAAGATGTGAAAGGCACAGTGATCTCCCACGGGAGGACAGTCTCTGTGCAGCAGGGCAGTGGCCGGGCCCAGCCACACAGCAATGTCTCAGTTGGCAAAGACTATATTATGCTCGGACTGGAAATGAATGCGTTTTCCTTTTGAGTACTGACTCTTATCATTCGCAGGAAATTGAGCTTGTCTTGAAAAAGAGTTAGTGCATGAGCGATTTACTTCCTTCTACCTAAGCAGAGGTGGCAGCTCTCTGAGGGAAGGGCCACTGTGCAGAGGCCCAGAAGCCACTGTCACAGTGTCATCTGTGTCTCACATCACAGCAGGTGCAGGTCGGCTCACTGTGAATGAGCAGTGAACACAGCGTGACGGGAAGCCACAGCTCTGCGGCCCCTGGGCGGGACAGCTGGCTCTTGGGAAACCTCGGAGGGGCGTGGCCAAGTAACCCAACAAAACGACGCCTGAGAGGACACACACACACACACATACACACACACACACACACATACACACACGAGACCTACTCAGTGCCAGGAAAATCCTCCTGAATCCTCACAGAAACCATTTGAGTAGGTAGGCGCACTCGTTTTCTTCTTCCTCTTCCTCCTTCTTCTTACGCCTTTTGTCCTTCTTCTCCTTCTTTCCCTTCTTTCTCTCCTCCTCCTCCATGTCCTCCTTCTTCTCCTTCTTCTTCCTCTTCCCCTTCTTCCTCCTCCTTCTTCTCCTTCTCCTCCTCCTCTTCCTCTTTCTTCTTCAAAACTCTATTTCTAAGTAATTGCTACAACCAACGTGGGACTTCATCCCACAACCCCAGGACCAAGAGCCTCATGTTCCACCCACTGAGCCTGCCAGACACCCCTTACTCGTTTTCTTCTGAAACCCATTTTCTAGGTGTGGGGACAGAAGCTCAGAGATTACGAGCCCTTTGAAGATCTACAGATAGTGTGTGATTTTGCTGAGGCTCACGCCAGGTTTGAGAGACTCAGTATCAATGACAGTGATGGTGATACGGATGTCTATTGCATTCTTACTAATCAGCAAGCCCCGGGATGAGCCATTTACATAAATTAATACAGTGAGTCCTCACGCTCTATGGTGCCATTACTGTCTCCAGCTGCTGGTGAGGAACCTGAAGATCTTGGAGGTGTTTTCATTCTTCTTCACTCACACACCTCATTTGCTTTTTGGGAAGTGGTGTTTCCCCTGGGCTTTAAGCCATGGTCACCTCCTGCCCAGTTTCTGTGATGGTCCGCTGTCACCTCTACACCTGGACCCAGACGGCAGCTGGAGCAGCTTTCTTCAAATGTCAAACCCTATTCCGCCACTTCTGCTCAAACTCTGTATTTCTCTCAGTAACAGACAAATGTCCTTAGCCGGTCCCCTGCCTACTTCCTGTCTCCCTGTGTTGTCTACTTTAGCCACATTGTCCTTCTTGCTGTTCTAGAAGATGCCCACAGGCTTCAGTCTAGCTGCTCCCTTGGCTTGGAATGCCCTGGAACCCACGATACCCACTCGGCTGAATCCCTCTCTGTCCTGTCTGTGCTCAAATCATACCTTCTCAGTGAAGTTCCCTGTGATCACCCGGCGCTGGGCTGAAACCACCTTTCCTGGCTTGGCCCCTCTCCCCGTTGCCTACCATTTCCCTCCCCAGAGTGAGCGCCATGCTTCAACACAGGGGCAGCAAGGACTTGATAGCCTTTTATTGGTGCAAAGCCGCACACATTCGTCGTGTCTGGCTGTGGCTGCTCTCACACGACAAGGGAAGAGTTGAGTCACACCACAGAGACCAGGGGCCTCAAGTCCAAAATACTTACTCTCTGGCCCTTACAGAAAAAAACTGCTGATGCTACATTAACAGCTGGATAATTTAATTATTTATTGGGCTTCTTGTTCTTGGACTGATGTTAAGTCATGAGAGCAAGGATCTTTGCTTCTTTTAATTACTAATGCATCCCCAATACCTAGAACACAGATGGCACCCAGTGCATTTTCGCTGAATCAATGCATGAATGAGGCCAGAGTCATTAAACACTCACCCAAAGTCACTCTGGTGACTAGCCAGGCACTCTTGGTGTCCAACTCAAATGCAGACAGACTGATGGAAATTGAAACGTGCTCTTATTCAGTCCCCTTTCTCTCTACCTGAGCCCACCACCGTGTGCTCCTCCATAAGACAAACCCTCCTTAGTAGCTCCTAACAAGATGATAGCTGCCTATTAGCTCTTAATCTTATCAACATAAGCAGAAAAAAATGACCCATATTTCTAAACAAGAAGCAGAAGAAAGACAAATTGCTTCTAGACAGGTCCTGGGGATTTAGAACTTTTAGCATCCAGCGGGGTCTGGCTGAGGGCTTGGATCAATTATTTTGTGCCATGATTTTTCTGATGGGTCACCACCCATCCCTCCTGCCCAAAAACCTTTCCTCTTTGGGGACCTCCCTTGTCTAGAGTCCAGCAGGCTCTGGAAGTGGAGGATTGAAGGCTTGCAAAGAGGTCAGGACGTAAGATTTGGGGTGGAGGCTGTCTGTATGGAAGTAGTTTAGGCTTTGGGATAGGGTGAGCAAGAAAGAGAAGAAGGAAGACAGAGAACAGTCTGGAGGGGGGGAGGGAGTTAAGGAAGAAGAGTGAGATGCGGTTGTGCTCACTCCCATGAGTCTAGAGGGCTGACTGCCCACTGTTCTCTCTCTAGAACCCGGTCTAGAGTAAGGATAGGACTCGGCTGTGGGTCTAAAGTTTAGGCAATTTTCTTGATGGCCTAGAAGTCATCCAATGACTTTATGGCCGTATTTCACTTATTTAATTCCTGACTTCAAGTGCATACATTTACCTTCCCACACAGCTCTGAGAGTGAGATGCGTGTCTTACAGGGAGGAGACAAGGAGACTGTGTTTGTTCCCCACCAGGCCCTGGGCTGGGGTGACATGTCTGCCGTCTCCTGCAGCCTCCACCGCCCTGCAAGTCAGACATTCTTATGGATGTGAAAACTCAGGTACTAGCTCTCACAACATGGTGTTAGAGATTTGGGCTCATCCCGCCTGCCTGCCCTGGGAGTTAACCTCTACCCATGGGGAATGAAATTGGACAAAAATGCAGGCTTTGATAGGTCAGCAATGTCCAAGAATCCCCAAGTACAGGGCCCTGGGCAAAGCTGAGCTGGAGGAAAGAAGACAGACTTCCTTTCCAGTCCAAGCCCCGGGCTTGCATTCAAGCTGGAGTCAGTGACCCCCCGCTGGCGACAGTGACACTAGGGAGCCTGTCTCACTTGCCTTTCATGGAGACTTGGACCCGGGTGAGTCTGAGCCCCCAGCCATCCTTTCTCTACTATTCTGCTCTGCGGCACTGGGCACGAGAATCCAGTGTGCTCCCTGTAGCCGGCATGGCGTGATCCTCTCTGAACTTGATTTCTCTAACAAAAACTTTCAGGATGAACTCTAAGTCAAGCCGATGATGCTATCTTGAAAAGGCATCACTGCGTATCACTACAAATATTTAAATAACAAAGTTCCAGAAACGGAAAATATACTTAGGAAATATTAATACGTAATGAGCTAGACAAATAGTGTGTTTGGAGCCATCTCTGCCGATCTGTTTGATCAATGTAGAGAAGAAAAACAGGTGACTCAGCCAACATTTTTACTTGGCACTTGAACTAAATCACTTGGAGCCGTTCTGTTAAGCCTATTTTTATGAGGGAGAAAACACAACAATTGTGGAGGAGAAAAGAGCAATCTTCATACCAGAAAGTGAATTTGCTTACATTCATGTCTCTGTCTCTATGTGGTTTGATTTTTGCTTTTAAACTCTGGGGTTGGCTCTTTGCTCCCTGAAATGAAAACATTAAGCATTATTTTGGGGATCATACGAAAACAGCGAAGCCAGAATGGTAGCTTTTCTTGGTAAACAAATATTACCATCTTCGACCAATAGGTGTCACTGTTCATTTACCATAAACCATGCAGGAAAACCACGGCAATTGCCTCAGCTAAAATAACAAGCATGTTTTCTGGAAATAAAATAACCAGTACGTACTGGGAAAGGATTATTTTCTTTCACAGGTGTCTCCAAATCAAAGCTGAAGTGTGAACAACAATTCACTCTTTCCATGGCCTCCCACGTCGTATTTGCTTCTAGAACTTTAGCACCGTTGTAAGAATTCTTTCTAAACCATATTTGTACCTTGCATCTAACTGCCTGACCCTATAAACACTTGGCGATTGATTTTGCTTATAAAGTACATTGGCATTTACAGATATGTGCAATGGAGGGTGCCAGTATTTCAGCACAAGTCAGAAAATGATGCTTACCGCTGTCTGCATAGAAACATACATGCAAATCAAACAGTATTGAAGCAAGTCTCTAAAAATATTTCCATTTCCACCATGGATATAGAATTACATATTCACCCAGTAACTGTTCTATGAAAAAACATATGTAATGAAAATCATGCATTGATCCCTTACTGAGCATAATGCAGTAGACATGGAGTTATATGCTTTGCAGACATTTCTTCCGTGGCCACCCTCTCATGTACCCATTTTACATATGATGAAACAGAGGCTTGAGGTGGACCATGATGTCAGGTAGCCATTGATGGGGGACTGACCCATATGAAATCGACTACCGAAGCCACAATCCTCAAAACCACACAGATGACCTTTCCTCTGACTTGTGTAAGGAAAAGAACTCGATGCTTTTTGCGCCCAAACCAGTAAACCGCTAAGTGGACCCGAGTTCCAGTTCTGACTCCTCCACTTAGGCTGTAGCGCCCTGGGCAATTTTCTCGCCCTCTCTGAATTCTGCCTACCCCACTGCCCCATGGAGAGTGGTCCTACGAGAGGGATTGCTCTAGGGGCTAGAAGGAGCATGTGTGTGATGCTTCCTCGCACAGGGTCTGGCGTGTAAGAGACACGAAGCATTTTGAATTGAAGGAGGTAAATAAATAATGGTAAGTGTGCAGTAAATAGCCTTGTCCCGAGTGTGTTGTGAGGAACAGGTGTTCATCTTCAGCAGTTTTCAGAGATGGAGGCGCTCAGCTTCTGCCACTGACACTAAGGGGCATTTAGGGAAGCCTTCGCCATTTGGTGGGAGTGAAATCCTGCAGAGCACGGAGCCTGGATCCAGGGAGTCCTCAGCCCAATCAGAGATGATGAAAGGCTCCTTCCGAGGGGCTCAGAGGTAAAGCCGAACCTTGGCAGGTTTTGTCTAGGGGAAGAGGAGTGAGCGGCTCGTGCTTGGTGGCGGAGAGTGTCTGAGCTCTAAAGAGGGAGTGAGTTTGGGCATCCGAGGGGCTGACGAAGGTGAGTGTGGCCGGGGGCGGAGCACCCGGGAAGTCAGACCCTCCGGTGAGGGACCGTGGCCAGGCACCTTGCTGCTGCTGACAGTTGGGGCCAGGACCGGGGACAGGGTGTCCTGGACAACGAGGACAATGTGCATTTGAGTTTGCAAAGGCCTCAGGGGGCTTTTAGGAATCTGAAGTTTTAGGCAGAAAGGAGATGGAACCAAGAAATAACCAAATGGCCTTCCCTCGGAAGGTGTGGGTGGCCTGGCAGTGTTAGTCTAGGGAGCGGGGGAGAGACTACACACCACCAAGCGAAGTGACAACAGGAGAGCCTGGAAGGGAAAGGGGCTTCACCCCAGCACCAAACCAAGAGGACAGCTACCATTGTTGCACACTGTGCTACCCATTTTACCACATTTCTTTTAACTTTCACACCCCTTCTACAAAGGTAGTTAAAGAAACACCTCTACATGTGGATAGGCTAAGCTCTGGAAAGTTCTAGAGATGCTTTGGTTATTGGTTTAAAGTGACATATTCCTGAATACTGAAAACACACTCAGGGCTGAAGAGGGAGGGGGAAAAGGGGTGATGGGCATGGAGGGGGGCACTTGTGGAGAAGATCACTGGGTGTTCTATGGAAACCAACTTGACAATAAACTATGAATAAAAAAAAGAAAATAAAAAAATAAAGTGACAGTATACAATGACTACAAATGTCAATTGTTGGCACCAGGCAGAGCTAATGGGCTTTTGAGATAAGTGGTTTTATTTCATTTTGCTATTAATATCTTGATTTTACAAATGAGGAACTTGAAGCCTAGAGAGATTGTTACATGTCCAAGGTAACATAATTGAAGAGAGAATTTGAACCCGGAAATGGCGGTATCCTGGGTCTTGTGTTTTTCCCATTTTGCCACAGTAAGTAATGCGCAGCAGAATTCATGATTTCCCTCAATTCTATGGAGCTGTAAATCCACTCACTGAAATTCTTATTTTTCTGAAATTCGTATTCCCTGCTAACTTTACTCTGTACCTGAGCCATTAAAGGAACACAAGAAAGACCAAAAGACAGTCATTGGGAGAATATGCACAGAGAAAAGGAGGCTTCCTTCTCCTTGTACTTTTGAGCGATGGTGTAGGAACGAACCTAGTTTGTCTGGATGAGCGTCTCCCCTCCAGGGAGCCCGGGGACCTCCCGCCATCCACAAACGGGAGGCGTCCCGGCATTCCTCGCTCCTGTTCTGAATGAATACTTACATTTGGGCACTTATATATTCATTTAAACACACTAAATTCTCAACATATATGGAGGTACTCAGGATACTTGGAAGAGCAAAAATCAGTCCTTCCTAAACAATTAAGTAATGAGTACAGAATTTCCACTCAGAAGTTGTAGGAAAGTGGTCAGAAGGGAGTTGAGCATTGGCAGTTACGCCTGGGGGTTAGCTGCTTGCTGGGTCATAACCACCGCCCTGAGCCCATGCAGTAATTACATTTAATCTTCACTAAAAATGAAGACGGGTCGGCATGGGGGTGCTTAGAGAATATGTTGTAACTTCTATAGATGATGTTCCTTTTTCCGTGCCCCCAGCGCCACGCGGAGGATGCCAAGAGGCCCCTGCGATCACAGGAGGGAGCGGGACCAGAAAGTGAAATGTGCCTCCTGGTCTTGTCTCCAACCCTGGAGGCTGTGTCCTGGTCTAAAGGGACCACATTAGATACGCGGAGGGAAATTAAAGTGCATAAAGTTAGCATAAGAAGAACTTACGCACCAGGTCTACACAGAACAAATCGCAGAAAGAGCAGTGAAATAAGTGAAAATTTAAAGTACACCCCTTGAATCATAGACGATCTGGCTCATTCTGTGTACAGCACAGTCAGAGATTTAAAGTCAGTGGTGCTGAAAAGATTCATGTTATATTCTTCGCCAAGAGAGTGGATATGATACTGGACAAAGCGTTTAGAATGTAGGGAGTTTGAGGAGTCCCGAATGTTGATACAGATGAGCACTTTAGACTCTTCTGGACTTTCCAGATAGGATTCCTGTTAATAGGTTATCACTATGGAAACATATACAGTCAAGGAAAGTATTTTTCAGGTGTCACTCCAAGACACCATTTGAGATAGCTGGGGGATGGAGGGGGGGGTCCACATCAAAGATACTAACCTGTGAGTATATCTTAGCACCCCATCCGAAGGCCAAATGACATCAACCAAAACCAAAACAAAAAAACCCCGGAGAAAACAAAGATAAAAATAAAAGTCCAAGAAAATTAACCCTATGTCCATTTCTTCTCTCTCTTTGACCAATGCCAATATTCTTCTACATATTCTTTCTGTTTAGACTCCATTTTCTTGTTTCTTTCCTATGCACCTTTTCTCTGTACTGAAAAAAAATCTATAAAAAAGGAGGAAATTCAAAATGGGAAGGAAGGAAGGAATGAAAGAAGAAAGGAAGACAGAAATGAAGAAAGGAAGAAAGAATTAAAAAGAAAAAAATGTCCAGGAGGCAAACGACTTATATCTTTAGAGCTACTTCTTCTAGGCTGGCAACGTCCAGATGAGAAGTCACGTGCTGGCCTTGCCTTCTGGACGTGCATAAATAAACATGGGTCACGCCAGGGATCACGTTGCCAATGACAGCCCTCCTCTAGTGTAGCAGACATCAACTGCCACATCGCTCACAGCCTGTGGGCTAGAACAGGGGACAGGCTGGGCATGCATTCAGACATTTTATTTGTGGCTTTTAGAAAGCATTTATATTTCCAATAAATCCACTCACATCTCGGGATCATATTAAGTGAGAAATGCACTGACAATGGAAGGCCTTGATTCATCCAGAGCAGTCGCGCTCTCAGAGCAGATCTGACAGGTGCAATGGGTTGGGGAAGATCAGCATCCTTAATTTATGACACCCTTGCATGGTTTGGCTTGACGTCCTCATCAGAGAAAATCTGCCCCCCAAATGAACAGTAGGGCATTAAGGACCGTTCATCTTCTCTAGAATCTGAAGGGCTATCATCATGCTTTTGCCCGGCTTCCCCAAGTACAAGGTGTCAGCAGGCAAGCGGACCAACAGTTGATGGATATTTTGTAACTCTCGGCTTACATGTGAGTAACAGGGAGGTGAGGCTGTGATTCAGTTACCATTGTAACCGCCTGAATCTTATTTGGGAAACCTTGTACACTAATCCATGCATGAAGAACACTGATTTGAATGGTGAATAGTCTGCATTTGTCAAGCTCCGTAATGTGGATGACAAAGCACATCTTAAAATTCCTTGATTTGGGGCCGATGCCAAGCAAAACATTTAGAGATTTAGATTCCTTGTCAGTTGCAGGCTGGGGTTCCTGAAGTTTGCGGGTCTCAAGTTAAAGTTGCCTCTAGGGAGCGCTTTCTCTGAGTGCGCTCACCAGAGCACCCTCCCTGTCAACCCCCCACCCACCAGCACCACCCCTTAGAGGATGTCACCACCGTCTGTCTGTAGGGGGGGCAGGGACATTGGGTTTTATTATTGTCTATCTATTGACTGGAAAAATAGCCGGTACATAGGCAGTGCTGATAAATATCAGTTGAATGAATACCGTTTTTATTATTAATTTTTTTTAAGTTTATAGACTAGATATGCACAAGGCAGAGATGTTCACGGAGGAAGCATGAAGGTATCATGCACACTGGTGTATGGCTTGTAGGACCTGCCAGGAGGTCCCTAACTTTCCCATAGAGAGTCACATAGTGCTATGGCCACATCTTGTACCAAAATGGGGAGGGTTTGGAGAGTATTTAGGCGGACCTACTGAGAACAGTCAAAGTCTCGAAGGAATTCCAGTGTCTAGGAATAAATATTATTTTTCCTAGAGTAGATGGAGGGGCTTTGGTGATATGAAGCTGTTCTGGATCTTAACTTTGAAGAGACAACTGCTAAGATACGGGAAGAACTTCCTTGTTAAAAATGCTCTGAAGAGTGGGACTGGGTTTTGGAGGAAGATTATGGGAACTTCTTTGTCTGTACGTGTTTAAGAAAGTAGTGGTGAGGTCCCAGCTTAGTCATGGATGTCTATTATATACGTTCTGCCTGGGGGGGTTCTTTTATCTCCGTGAGTCATTGTGGAGAAACCACATTTACTGAGCATCTATCTACTGAAGTAGGTATTTCTCTCTCCTGGTCTCACACACATGCACACACACATGGACACACTTAAACATAGCAGGAAATTGCATCCCAGGGAGGTAAATAACTATTTCCTCTGCTAGTAAGTGGCAGAGCTGGGTTCAGACTCGGCTTGATTACAGAGTCCGACGTCCACTGAAGCCGATTAGAGAGTGGAGGGCAGACTGTACCGGGAACACTGTGCTTCTTTATTTCATGCCTTTGCTCTTTACCCTGCATCAAAATGTGGTCTCTGAAATGTTATCACTGCATACATTAAAGCCCCATATGAAAATATGCAATTCTTGCTATTCTTGTCTATCACAATCCTTCGTAAAAGATTCCAATGGCTTATTCCACAGGCACGGAGGTGAGCTGCAGGGGAGACAGCTTTATGCCTGGGGTTCAGTCTGTATCCAAGGCTAGTCCCAAGGTTTCCCAATATCCCTCATCTTTTGAGATCAGAATCCAGACAGTGATTCATTTTACTTGCTTTTCATCTTTTAATTATTATTATTATTTTTAGAAAGAGAGCTTGAGTGGGCAAGGGGCAGGGTAAGAAAGAGAATTTTAAACAGACTCCATGCCCAATGCAGAGCCCTACATGGGGCTTGATCCCACAACCCTGGGGTCATGACCTGAGATGAAAATCAAGAGTCGGAGGCTTAACCGATTGAGCCACCCAGGCGCCTCTACTTGCTTTTCACTTTTGATAGACCAGACCAAGGACCAGTGGCCACAGCAAGTTCCCTCTCAGACGTAACATGGTGCCTCACTGCTCATCATCGCACGTCTTGTCTTCTGATGGAAGTCATGAATGCAACTGCATTTGGGGCAGACACGTTCTTAAAGGATTGTGAGGAAACTCATTGGTCCAACCACTCAAGAGTTCATGTTTCGTTAAATATGATCTTATGTATATATAATATAGATTTAACTCATCAGACGCATTGATCTCTTCATATTCCCATGGTGCCTCTGTTCCTCAGGATTTCTGTGAACCACCGTGGTCTGTCCCCTGGTCCTTCCGAAGACAAGTCCCTGGTGTCAGAAGTGGGTCGGAATGACGGTAATGTGTTCCCAAGTTGGATGTTCAGGGGACTTAATGAGGCTGAGCAATCGCTATCCAGGCTGTTAATAAAGAGTCTGGATACGGGGTGGAGGGGTATAAAAATAATATGAGACAGGAGGGGAACATTAAAAGCAAAACAAATGCAAAAAGAGGAAGAGAGGAAAAGGGAAATTAGTAAAAAGGAAGAGAGAAAATGAAATATCCACTGCCTCTAACTATCCAAGGCCTTAGAAGCTGAATAGGCTAGGGTGCCTGGGTGGCTCAGGTAGCTAAGCATCTGACTCCTGGTTTCGGCTCAGGTCATGATCTCACTCTTCATGGGCTTGAGTCCTGCATTGGGCTCTGTGCTGAAAGCATGGAGCCTGCTTGGGATTTTCCCTCCCTCTCTCTTTGCTCTTCCTGCTCGTGCTTTCTCCCTTCCCCCCACTCCAAAAAAAAAAAAACCTTAAAAAATAGTTGAATAAGCTACCCATGGTCACCAGCTGAGAGAAGACTCAGCTGGGAGAGAACTCAGATAGGACTGGCTCAGCCAGGTTTTTTTCTTTTTTCAATCCTCTCAATTACTATAAAAGCCGCAGAACTTAAGGGGCAATATCATAAGCCTAACTCTTGTCTGAGCTGCTAATAATTAGCAGTTATTACATGAAATCTCACATGTGATCTCACATAAATACAAGACATTTTGAGATATGGTTGTAAGATATCTATCATCTATCTGTAATCTAGCATCGATCTATCTGTGTATCTATCTATCATGTATCATTTATCTATCTTAAGGACAAGGTTGCCTGACTTCCACTGTTTTCTACATTTAGGCATTTGGTGAGCCTGGAGGTATTCAGACTGATACACAAAGTCCTCCATAATAACTGCACTTGACAAATGTCATGGAAGAATAAACTGTAAGCCTTTCAACAAATTGCCCATTTCCCTTGCAATGTGCAGATTGACATGTGTTGTGCTCAGTGGTTTGTGCTGGCGCCTCTGATACGTGAAGCAAACCACTTCTGTCCAGGCACTACTTCCAACTAAGATAAGTCCTGTCAACGCACCTGTAAGCGGAAGCTCCTGCTACTGGAAAGAAGTTTTTGGTTTGGAGAGGTGCTCGGAAGGCCCTAGCGGGGGGGACACGCTGTCACTGCAGAAGGGAGTTTGCTGGTCGCCTGTGCGCGTCTCCATGGAGCTTGGGGTCTGGACGCAGGGTCACCTGTGAGTGACACTCTCCAGTCATTATATGTTGGCACTTGTACTATCGGGAGCATTTCCTCAAAATCATAAATCTTGAACCCGGTGCCACGTAGGCCAAGTTCTTTCTTTACTAACATTCTGAATGAAATACACTAATAATTGCCTTAAAAGAATCCAACCCTTTATCAAAGGACCCCAACATTTTCCCTTACAGAGGGTGATGACTTAAAGGCATCTCATGGCAAGAGGTGTCAAATTCCTGCTGGGACCGGCAGAGACGGACAGCGGGGCTGTTCAGATCGCTGGCGTCAGGGAAGTGGCTGGAACCCTGTGAACCGCTGGGTTCTGCTGCCTTCGTCAGCCACACCAGCATCAAAGGAGGACAGATGGCATTGTCGGTGACCACTTCCAGGGCAGCAACAGGAAGCGTCACTGAACCTACTCCTGCTTCTGTGTGTGGCACTAAGTGTGTTTGCTGTGTCCTGTGTTTTCCCACGTCTTCCATCTTTGTGTGTGTGTGTGTGTGTGTGTGTGTGTGTGTACATGCACATATTTAAAACCTTTTTTTTTCAGGAAGATGACTGTGTAAGCCCCACGTGGCCATTATGCCAGGGTTGCTAACCAAGCCCATAGCATGAGCTGACCCATGGCCAGGGGTGCATGGCTTCTCCCCACCTTCTTTCTGATGGCCAGGTTTGCATTTATGCCCCAAGATTGGAAGAATGGCAGATCTTTTCATGTTGGCTGGTTCAAGAAGGGGGGCAACTTTGCTCATGATCAAGAGATCATTAAAAACGTGCCTGAAATACTTCTCTAACGCAGGAGACCTACAGACAGAATCTTTACTGACCTTGAACATGTCCTGAGATACATACCTTTCCCTTAACGCTTTGATCACCAATATCATACTCCATGGCATGTAAGAGAAAACATTTGTATTCTTGCTCATTTGCCAATTTACTCATTTATAAATCCACCCAACAAATACTATCAAGTGTGTGATGTGTGCCAGGTGCTGGCCTAGGTGTGGGATACACTGGAGATAAGCCAGGTTCCTGCCCTCAGGGAGCTGATCGCCAGGTGTGGGCAAGTAAGCAGGTCATTACCGTAAAATAGTGTGGTAAGTGCCGCTGCTGTGTGGGTGTGGGCACAGGATGCAGTGGGGGCAAGGATGAGGGAGGGACAAAGTGTGCCACACGAGGAGGTGGGCTGATCCCTGGAGCCGAGACCTTGATGAGGTGCAGGGCATGGAGCTGAGTCCCGGCACAGAGCTACGCGCAGGTTCTGGCGGCTTGTGGAGGATGGTTGGAGGGCTGAGGCTTCATTTCCTGACAGGAGGCCACTGAGATGGTTCGGTGGGATGCGCTGAGCAGAGCAGGGGTGGAGGAGACAGGGTGCAGCCAAGAAAAAGGCCGGTGAGATGAAACTGGGAGACTGTGAATGTGGAGGGTAAGTCACTGCCCTGTGAGTCACAGAGGCCAGTCACCGCCAGGTCTCAGGTCCAGGCTACAGCTGACTGATAGGAAAAATGAGTCCAGGAAGAGGCGGAGGCCCGAGTATGCGGAGGAAGGTGAGCTCTGGACTCATTCTGTGGGCAGAACAACTGTCCCCTAGTGAGGACAGGTATTTGAGTGACTGAAAATGCTATTGGCAGAAAACTGCATTTCAATTCCTGTCAGGAAGTGAATTGTGAAGAACTTGACCCTTGTCAAGAGGGTCTGAAGTTTGGCCCTCCCTGAAAACTACAAGTTAGCCCGGCCCAGTTTTGTGGATCACGGCAGAAGATAAGAGACTCCTGGGTCAGAGACCAAGGATCGTGTATTATTCACAGTGATCTCTTTATTCTTGTGCTGATCCTCCAAATCCCAGCTCTCACAGGATGCTGTGAAGTGCACCCGATGGGACCTGCAGGGACAGTGGGTGTGACAGGTGGGGGACCCTGAGCTTAGAGAATCCAAAGTCTTTTATAACAGGCAGTGAGCAGGCCTGCTATCTCCAAAGGGAGATATTATCTTTATTATAAGCAAACTTACTCTCTGCTCTGGGGGAGGGGGGACAGTGTAACTTCCAAGGCTGCTCCCTGCACAAATATCCTTGGAAAGATAGTCTGGAACAAGGGCTATCAGTGCCTCTCCTTGCAAGTCATGCAGAAATGTGAGAGGCCCTTGGGGACTTCTCTACCTTTGTATTCTGGCTTCCTTCGAAGTAGGATGCTAGGCCAGAAGACTATTAAGAACTCTGTCTCTGTTCTCAGAGAGGACAGCTCAAGGCTGCTGGGAGGCACTGATGGAGAAAAAAGTAGCCTTCTGTTGCCCACGGAGGAGCTGGGACCTTCACCTGCCAGCTCCGGAGTCTGTCAGGCACAGGTGTGGTTCTGTCTATTCCTGTTTGGAGTCTTTATTCCCCCAAATCCTTTCCTACAAATGACCATCAGATATTCAGGGTTTACCAGAGAATGCGGTTAATTGATTATTTTACTATGCATGATGTTGGCCTTAGCTTTGATATCTGAACTAGACAGAGGACCAATTGCAAAAAAAAAAAGTTTTGGGAAATACAGAAAATAATTATTCATCCTCAATGAATTATTCCTACACATATATGGCATAATATACAGTAAAAAGGGGAGGACAAAAACCTATTTCTATCTTCCTTTTCCTCAGAATGCTCCTGAGAAATGCTTCAGAGACTGGGTTAGTAATTTAGACAAAGTAGTTAAAGTCCGAGGTCCCTCTGGGATATTCCTGTGGTCCCCATCAGTTAGCAGCTAATTGGAAATGAGAGTCCAAATGCTGGGAGCAGGACGCTTCTTTGCCAGATGATTCTAGTCTTTGGTGCCATCCATCAGCAACCGAGGATCCAGACAGATGGGGTTCTCACTCTGGCTGGCAGTCACTGAGCCCTCAGGCCTCTGCTTCCTCCTCTCTTACATCAGAGATCTGTACCGGAAGATCCCTTCCAGCTGTAACCCTGGAGCTATGAGACGCAGCTGAGTGAAACCACGGTGGTGACATCAGTTGATACCAGGCAGTGATGGCCTGCAGGTGGCCAGGACTCAAACATGTACCTGAGTTGCCCATCTCTGGTCTCCCACAGGCACCTGTGAGCCTCTCTGGGTCAAAAGCATCATCATCAGGGCCCTTACACAAGTGACCTTGGATCCCTGGGGCTGATGAGAAGACTTTCCAAGTCCATAGTGAGAAGACTTTCCAAGTCCATGGTGAGAAGACTTTCCAAGCACAACCAGTTTAAGGGACTCTATCTTGGAGCCTCCATTTCTGGGTGTGTTGGACCCTGGCCACATGTGGGTTTTCCTTTCCCATGTTTCTCCTTTAAAAATAGCCCTTCTTCTACTTTGCAAAAGCAAGATACCTTCACCTTCCATAGTCTCGCTACTGGGGTGGAAAAAAATCTCCTGGGCACCAACCAAGAATGGTTCTAATATCTATTTTGGGCAAAGCTTCCTTGAGGAAATAATCAGGCATGAAAGACCCATCTTAGAACTTGAGGTGTTTCCAGGTCTTCTAGAAATTGCAGTTAAGCATGAAGCAGGTGACCTATCTGGGGAATTTTGTCCCTCATTGGAATGTTCTAAACGCAGGTATATTATAGAATGTAGGAAGTGGGGATGGTAGCCGGTTTTGCTTAATTTTTTCTTTAATGGTTTTACCTTTACTTTCTCCTATTGTCAGTAAGTGCGCTGATCCTGGGGAGGAATCTGTGCACAGAGAGAATGGCTGACAAGCACTGACCACTGAAATGGCTTCCCCCCATGTCCTCAGTGTGAGCAGTTATGACGGGTCGGTCTCAATATTCATTCCTAGGGTGTTACATTAGCTCGAAAGAAAGATGTCTTGAACAGCTGACACAGCTCATTCTTTTAAATGTAACTTAAATATTTTCAGGGACTATCAAATTTTTACATTTTGTACTGAATCAAATCTGCAGATAAAATGTCATGTGGTTCCCTTTAGATTTAGTGTGCTTTATTTAATAAGGTAGTAAAAACCCATTTTTAAAATTTCATTTTAAAGTTTATTTATTTTGAGAGAGAGAGGGAGGGTGAGGGAGACTCCCAAGCAGGCTCCGCACTGTCAGCCCAGAGCCTGATGTGGGGCTTGAACCCACAAACGATGAGATCATGACCTGAGCTGAAACCAAGACGTTTAGCTGACTGAGCCTTCAGGCACCCCCAAGCCCATATTATTTTGAATCACATCATGAAATATTTACTCTAAGTGTAGTCAATCCTCACTGTATTTCATATTATGGTGTTTACCATTTCCGCCTCATATTAACAAAAAAGTAAAATTATATGCTGGCTGCTGAATCAGAAATATACATATGTATTTTATATATGTATATTCAAATACATACATATGTATATGACTTTCTTTAAATATGTAGAAAAAGTTTGATTATTGATGGAGTCGTTTCTGAATTACTGTACATGGCCCTTAATAATTCAGATGCTAACACCAAAATGCATTTAATACATGCACACATCCACAGTATCAAAGGATTTCAGGCCATTCTTGCTTTATAAATAACAGAATTTCACCTACATATAATATTCCTTTATTGCAAATTAAGGACAAGAAAGGTTTATTCTTGTTTCTTAAGCATTATGAAATGGTTAATTTAACAGACTCTGTCATTCTGATCCTGAGTTTCATAATGCATCATGCAGGGTGGATATCTATTTTTAGTGACATTCACAACGTTCTTTGGAATTCATATTGGCATGTTTATTTACATCAAAAAATAAATCCACTTGATCTGATTTTGTTGACTGGTTTGATGATGAAGATGGAGTTTGCCAATACTTGCACCAAAAGATTTTATTGGCACCTGGGTGGCTCAGTCAGTTGAATGTCTGACTTCGGCTCAGGTCATGATCTCACGGTTCGTGGGTTCGAGCCCCACGTTGGGCTCTGTGCTGACAGCCCAGAGCCTGGAGCCTGCTTTAGATTCTGTGTCTCTTTCTTTCTCTGCCCCTTCCCTGCTCACGCTCTATCCCTGTCTCTCAAAAATAAACATGAAAAAAATTAATAGAAAGATTTTATTGGCAAAGGTATATTAAGAATAACAATATTTAGATTTTTCTCAGTCCTCTCTGAATATATTAAAGTCAACAAAGGGTTTCTAAATTTACAAACTAAAGGTATAATTAATAGTTACTTGCTGGAGCTTCATAAAGCTTTTTTGGTGTCCTTCCCATAAGCTGAAAGCATGCGTTATTAATATGCTGGCTGCGTAAGAAATTCTTTTGTTCCTAATTGTTTGCTTCCAAAAATTTGAAAATTAAAAATAGTTCCTGATGATAGACCATTATGTGATTCTCTGGCAAAGACCTGCAAATGAGTTTTAAGAAATGGACTGATACTGCCTGAAAAAGGCTTCTCTTATAATCTATTCATAGGGACAAAGTTCCTTAGTGCAGATTAATAAAAATTAAATATGGGAAGAGAACTTTCCCTCATCCCAGACGCCGGTGACATTTGCTCATGTCATTCAGATACACAGTACCATTACCATTTGACTTTCTGTCTAATTCATCAAAATTTGCATTGTATTCTTGTTGTTTTGATTGTGTAGAACTAATCATTAAATTTTAAAAAAATGTTTATTTATTTTGAGAAAGAGAGAATGAATGGGAGCAGGGGAGAAGTAGAGAGAGAGGGAGAGAGAATCTCCCTGCTGTGAGCACAGAGCCCAAAGCGAGGCTTGAACTCAGTGAGATCATGACTTGAGCTGAAATCACGAGTTAGATGCTTAACTGACTGAGCCCCCAGGCACCCCTAGTACTAATCATTGTAATGATAACTCAAGAAAGATAATAACACTAGAACATCCTACTTTTAAAGAAATTTAAAAAATTTTAAAATTTTGCACATATTCTAGTAACAATAAAAACATACATACTTGGTGACCCATTAAATATCTTCCAAAATGGAAACATCGTGCCTTGGGGAGGGGGAGGGACATGGACTGGGGATACCAGAGTGAAAGGCACGGTTTCCCCTGGCAAAGAAGAGCTTGTGCACATATTTATAAAATGAGCAAGGTGGGTACTGAATCCCTCCAGCATACAGATCCGACTTGAGTCATTTCAAGGAGTGCTATTTTACCTCTTGAAAAAAAAGAGGTCAGCATTTATATTCAAGACATTTCATTTTTTTTTTTTTGCAAATACCTAGGAAAAAATGTATAGATGAACTTAAATGCCTGCGAGGAGATATGCCGTTTTCACAGTTTTGTATGGCGGTATCCAGGGAAAATGAGGACCCCCTGCTTCGTACCGTTCTGTTAGCAAGCTTCTCTTCATTTGCTCCGTTGCTCTGGAGGCTGTGCGAGCCCCTGGTTCCATCTCACCACTGCCATAAACCATGGCGAGAAGATGACTTCCTTAGAAGTTCACCTGGATTTCCCTGTGTGCGCCTTCCTCTTGGCCATCACCCGGGGCTAACCCCTGCTGTGCATGGTGGGGGGGGGGCTGGTCCCTGCCTGCCTCTTCTCACACTTGTTCCAGGAGCCCCCACTTTTTGGCCTCTCACCCAGACTCTTCCTGATGTCAGAACAACCCCGCCTGTGGAAACAAAGCCCCCGTCCCTCCACTAACATACAACTGTAAGGGAGACTGTTCTAGAATCAGCACACACTGGGGTCTTTATTTTAGTACACGTAACTGCAGGGCAAGTCACTCCGTCTCCCTGGAAGTCAGGATTCTCATCTGTAAAGTTGGGCTTTACAAAACACCTCTAGCCTATCTCTTGAGGGTCACAGCAAATCTCTTTGAAAAGAGTAATTACACGGGACTCTCTAAGAGCCTCTTAAATGGCTTGGCATGCTGAAGTGAATTCAGTAGCATTTTCGGTTACAGATGCATCTTTAAAAATGAAGCAAACAAAACAAAACAGAACATGCATTTGGCAAACACCCCACCAAGGGTAACATGGTGCGTGTGTGTTTGTGGGAGGGAAGTGGGAGCTGAAGAATACTGGGAAGAAACCCAAATTCTGGCTGTAATTTGCTGCGAGCCCTCATCCGGCATGCTCTTCCGCTCTCCTGTGCTCGCGACAAAGAAATATAACCTTTGGCCAATTGCATTTTTGTTCCACTGGTAACTGGGTTAATGTGACCTGACATGGCTCAACGAGACACCACAGGAAGAAATAATATCTGTACTTTTGTGCAGTTTGATATGACAAAGGTAAACTGGGTTGAATTTAAAGGTTTGCCAGAAACAAAAGAGATTATTTTCACTACACAGGATGTCGCAGGGGAATATTTTACAAGCAGCCTGTCTGATCTACGTTCTGGGGGGTCACAAATTTCCACGGCCCTAAACCAATCTCAGAATAGCTGTGCCTAATTTTAATCAACCCACGCTTTTTACACATCCTGCTTGATTGACAACCGTCCTGAGCACTGGGGGTTGGCGTGAAGGTAAATGAAATAATTCTGTTAATGTTGTTTTATCAAGAGCGCTGAGCTCCTAATTTGTGCAAAAAGCTTTAATAAGTGTTAATATTGATAAATAAATATTTTTCCTCTATATAATAAAGAAGGGGTCAGTGTTCTGTCTCCTGGAGTCAGCCTCAGCAGCAGGCTGAGCAAGAGGTTTGTGGGCTTGGTGGCAGGTGCTTCTCAAGTACGGGTGTGGGTGCTTGTGTTACGGATCGTAGCTAAGGCAGCTGCACTGACCGAGTGGACTCTCCCCTGGGAAGTTCATCCTGGGCTGAAGTGTGGGTCTCCCAGCAAGAGGCTCCCTCTGACTTGAAAGAGTCAAAGGAGTAAGTCTGGAGAATGTAAGCCGCGCCGAGCTGGGATGGTCCGTATGTGAAAAATAAGCATCTTAATTTTGACATCGTGCATGCCTGTGCTAATTAAATTAAAATAATGCCTTTCTCAAAATATTAATGTTACATTCTGTCCATGAACCACCTCTCAACCGAGCTAGTCTGTCTGTGGGATAGAGCATATTGTGTATCTGACAGCATATTTCAGAAGCGATTGTTACGTGAATAATAAATAAGCAGCGCTTTCCCCCCAAACAGGAACACTAGTGTCACCGTCACATGCAGGTTGCTTTGACTATTGGATCGATAAACATTTGCTTATTCCTCCTGCAATGCATACAGCCATCACGTGGGTCTAAGTCTGTCCACACACATTTAAACACAGAACTTGTCTGAAGATGTGTGAAGTCAGGGGGGCTGTATCTGGGGCAGAGGTGTGACATTCCTTGAGTTCCTGGGTAGCAAAGCAAACCCACCACATCATGTGAAAAGCCCACCCAGAGGGTGGGTGTGGGAGGGGGGGCTTGCTCTGTCCTAGAAGTTTTGTCTGTCACAGAGAGTTGGCAACGTTTCTGTTTTCTTACAAACTTGTGTACACGGAGAGTCACGTTAGACTTTACATACAGCAGGCGGGGCGGAAGGCACACTTTGTACCCACAAGGTGGCTTGCCGTCTGTCATTCCCACCGGAAGGGGAATGGTGCAGGTAGGGAAACCAAAAACTTTCCAACACAGGGCTAGTGTGAATACAGAAAGGAAAATAGAAACATAAACAATGGCTTTTTTCCCCCCAGGATTAATGAATTATAAAAATGCAATCAGATATTGGCTATCTGAATGCTTGTCATGCATCTGGCTTTTTTGAGCAATGCTGTCTGTGTATTAGCTTAGGAAAACTAACAACACAAATTTTATTAAACTCACTGATACACATTTTCCAGAAAGCGGGACACACGAGCTGTCTTGTTTATTTTAAGAAACAGAAGCACACGAAAGGCTTAAAAAGATAGAGGTCGCCTGTTCTCGGCACCATGGCTAAATTCTTAATGGAATTTTTTGTTTCAGTAATTTCGGATTAGGCTCCGGGAGCTGATTGCTACTGACTTTTTTTTTTTTTAAATTGTGCTTCTTTCAGAGACAGAAGGAAGGTCAATCTCACTTTGTAAGAGAGAAAGAGAGGTGACTCCTGTCATTATAACAAAATGTAGCGGGTCCCCAGGTGTAATCTGGAGAAACAGGAGACAAGGTCCCGAATAATGTCGCAGCTGAAAGGGAGCTGCCGCCAACCAGCTTCTCAGAAGAACAATGACTCATTATGCCCGGGCTCCACAGCAGATGTGAGCCCCGAACCACTGGCTCGCCTCCAAAAGCAGGGAAGAAATAAAGAGGGCAGAGCCGGGAGGAGCTGCCGGAGACCGGCCTGATGGGGAGCCTCTTTCGTAGGCGTAGAGCAATCAGAAAAGTGCTTTGGAATCACAAAATTAAACAACAAGTGTCAGCTGTGGGAGACGTAGAAATGCAAATAAGAACGAATGCAAATAGGACGGATAAATGAAAGTGTGCAATCACCCAGAGCTTTGTGTACAACCCGAAGGCACCTCCATCTATAATTAGCTGGGTGCCATTAACTTCGCGGGAGCAGCTACCGAGGGGCGCATAAAAGATACCACCTGAAGTGAACCATCTACCCTTTCCGATGATATAGCAAGATCTCGAAGAGCATTAAATCTACCCTGAATGAAACCAGTTTGTGCACAAGGGCTCGAAGCATACCGCTGGTGAAATGAAAAAGCTGGATTTTCGTTATTTACCGCACGTCTTCACATAATCCTTACCGTTAACTAAAAAAATAGGCGACGGGAGACCTGGCCTCAACGCTGAAACCTACCACGCTGGTTGGGTTCTCACAGCCCCTTTTTGAGGCAGGGGTCCTGAGCTCTCACAGACGTGGTCAAGGTCACCCAACCGAAGGGCACTCAGGCTGCAATTTGAGCATCAGCAGTTTTGGACCCTGGGTTTTCCACTGTATACCACAGGATCCCAATCCGGGGATATGTGGCCCACCCCAGGGGATGCGGGACAGTGTTCAGAGACATTTTTGGTTCTCAGCTAGGAGTTGTCACTGGCTTCCTGTGGGCAGAGGCCGAGGATACTGCTAAACCTCTTAGTGCACTGACTGCCCCCACCACGGAGAACTGTCTGGGCCTGAATGTCGACAGTGCCCGAGACCGAGGTGAGAAGCCTTGGGTGACGCAGAAGCTGCCACCGTGGAGGCCAGACCTCAAGACAAATTGAGTTGTCCGGGGAAGAGGCAGCCTCAGAACCAGAGTCCTTTCCCAGGGCCTGGCAGCGGCTGGAAGTGAATAAAAAAAAAGTCCTTGTTCCACCTCGCAGACCGGGAGGCAGACAAGAGGTGAGGCACTAAAAACTCATAACATATCTGTCAGAAACACATCTGAGATTGCTTGGATCTAAATTGCCCTTTCAAAATCCAAGAGAAATTTCCAGCGTCACCTGAAGCTCTCGATGGCTCCCCAACACCGCTCTGCATGGAAGTCAGAAAGTCGAATGGGTCTGGGTTTTCCACCGGTTCCTTGTCCTCTGGAATATTAAAGACCAGCACCTCACAGAATACAAATCAGAGGCTAATGTGATAAGGGGGCAGAACTGACGAAGCCTCCAGAAAAATGTAAGATGGGGAATGTCAGTTGAAAGACAAAGATAAAGGCGGATCACTTTGGGAAGATCTCACTGGCAAAGATGTAGAGGATTTTCCTAACAAACATGGTTCTGAACTTCAAGCATCTCCGACGGATTTTGAATGTAAACCAGCTCAATGACATGAGGGCTCTGGGGGTGAAGGTGACGTCAAGCACAGGCAGAAAGGGTGTGCATGTGATGGAGGCACTAGTACCGGGGGAGGAGCTGGACAGAACCATGTGCGGCAGGGACTGGGGGACCCGCTCAGCTCCCCAGAGGAGCACCAGGCGTCATCCCTGATCCACTTTGAAAGGAAGCACATGTTGATCTCAGTTTTAGGCGTTAGCTGGAAACTCTGTAAGTAGTTCGTGTTTTTATTAATGTTATGGATTTGTGAGTTCCAGAAAGAGCCGGGGGCCCTGAGAGCGCCAGAACTTTCTCAGAGTGACATGGGCCGTGTTGCTGGTGCAGGTGCGGGTTGGGCGGCCAGACAATGAATGTCAGGAGCCCCAGGAAGTGCTAGGAAGCTGGTACTTGAGGGCCTGAGGGCTGATCTGCCCTGAGTCTCCGCACCTCAGTTCCCGGCTCGCTGCTGCCCACTTGTCTGGGTGCCCCTGGTGGCTTTGCCTGGCGACAGTCTGCTAAGCAGGAGACTCTCCAATGGGAAGCTGCGCCCATGAGTCTCTAAGTCTAACTGCAGTGTCTGTGGAGACCTATGACGTAGCTCTATGAGATCACGCAGCCGCACTAATCAGTTTTATTTTCATCCCCACTTTAATACACATACATGAGCCAAACTAGCTCTGAATTATTTAAAATTACAGTAGTCGGAAGAGAGGCCTTCTCAGAGCCTGTCAGAAGGATTTTTAATCATCTTTAAGTAAACTTCAATTTCTCTGAAATTGAAGGGGAATTAATTCTCCACTTCAAAATTCAGCACAGATTCACTGAAGGGGCTATTAGTGATAATAACAAATAGCCTTTATTCAAAACCATTTCTCAGTATGATTTCAGAAGTCCTAGGCTTCATCTTTTTGCAAATCCATACACCCACTTCTACCCTCGTAGGTGAGTCTAAGGAGGCCCTGAATAGAATGTCAGGCTCAGAGCTGCACGCCTGTGGAGCTGGGTGGCCGGGAGAATGTTTTCCCCACCGCGAATGGAGCCTATGAACAGGCGGTGGCCCCTGGAGCAGGGGTGGCGTCTGCTGGCCTGGATGGGGCTGGCTGAATGCCCAGCTGAACGTGGCCTGTGATTTAGTGGTTCATTCAGTGATTGCAGTTACATACGAACACCCAGCTATGCTTTTAGGTGAAGCTGCTGAACTGGTGACAGCAGAGAGCAATGCTTAAGGAGAAGGCGCAAAGGGAGGCGTTCTCCCCTTTCATTCCGGAGAGAATAGGTAGGCTCCACGCTTGGATACGTCTGTGCAGCGACTTTAACACAAGCCCTCTCTCACTGATGCCAGTGGCCACCCCACTAATTAGTTATTAATATGTCTATTTTAGAGATGGGGAAATGCAGCCTCGGAATGCTCAACTGACCTGCTCAAGATTAAGAAAACGGTTGGGGATTAGAATCAGGAAGTTGAGGTCCTCTGACACCTCCAGTTTTACCCTGTGCATTAGCCTGGGGGCAGGGGCTAGACACGGACTAAATTAAAGCAGCGTCTAGTGACACTGGGAAATGGGACAGGGTGAGGGACTCTCTGAAAGGTAATCATTAAACCCCTTGAAGGTAAAGCTCATTATCTTACTGGATCCATAATGCTTTAATGAAGGCAGCTGACAGCAGGTGTGTAAGTCACACTATATGGATTGTTAGTCATAAATAGTTGGCCCAGAGAGAGGTGGGTAAACAGTTATTTATATGAACAACCCGTTTTTAAAACGGTCATACCCACTTCCCCAAGCGTTACCCCCACACATCCCGCAGATCCGCAGATCTGCCCAGTAATGTCTGGTCAATATTATCTTTGGTAAAAATAAATGTGCTCCAGCTGCCGACCTCACTCCCACTAATGCCAGCGTCCAGGAGGCTGAGTGGAGCATACGTGGAAAGACTGGAGGAATCTGAGCATTTCGCTGTCGAGATACCTCCCCTAGTGGTCTTTAGCTTCTGTAGTGAGCGCACTACCGAACTGGAGCCACTAAGGATTCCGTGACTTTACAGGAGAAAGGTAAAAAACGCTAGTGTGAGTCGTCTGTTCATGCCTGATTTACACAGGACTCAGTTCCATGTACATGAATGGACTAGAAGGGACTGTTTAGGCTTTAGATGTGCCAAGACGAGTCCTGTGGGCGGGTGGCCGGCTGGGGGTCCGGGAGCGGTGCGGCTCGCACGTGCGGTGAACTGGGCCGACCAAGTCCCAGGAGGCGGGAGCTCTAGCTCAGACACCTGTCTTCACTGAGCTGCCTTCACTGACCAGAAAGAGGCTCTCTCTGCGACTGCAGATCTAGCTCCACCATTTAAGATTCTCCTCCACAAAGACCCATTCTCTGATTAACAAGAACATTGCCCATAACGTGTTTAGCCAAATAACCAAACTGCCTTCCTCCGGGAAGGTGCGTAAACCCTCAGGTTCGTTAGATCTGGTGGATTTGTTAACACCATTTCTGTTTCCATGCATTGTCTTTCCATTTAGACTGTAAACTCGCAGCTCACCTAGTGCTTGCTGTGCTCTGAAAAGTCCCGCCCGCAGCCCCTGGTTAGCGGCACACATACAGCAGGCATTCAATCCACAAATATTAATTGATGTGGTGAGGTTGTGCTCTGAAAAGCTGAATTCCTCCTGAGAGGCTAATTCACTGTGCTCAGCCTGTCTGCGGGTAGCAAGGGCTTCGGAGCAAAAGCGAGCTTTGGACAAGAGCTACCGTGTGGCGGTGGAGACATTTGTTCTGGTGATGGATGAAATGACACTCCTGACATGCTGTATGGGCAGAATCTTTACATGTAATTTATTTTGCATTTCAATTACTTTGGAAAAAGCTTTCCTGGGGTTTTGGCCAGAGGTATGTGTAAGTTATCAGCTTAATGGATTTATTCCTGTTTTGCTAAGGTAAGTAATATTTATTAAAAACCCCACAAAGCCCTAAACTCTCTCGTCTGCATTTTCATTTATCAATAGCGCAGTCTTTTCTAGGAAGGGGCTTTGGAGCACCACACTCTCTGTTTATGCTCAGGTAGCCCCTGCCTGTATTTTATTCCGGATTCCAGGAGTGCCTTTGCCGGGCTCTGCAGCCTGAGGTCAGGGCTGGTCTTTCTCTCACCTGACACCCAGGAGCCCTGAGACCCAACGTGCTCAGCCTCACAGAAGGCCCGAGCAGGCTGCACCTGCCCCACCCTGACCAGATCAGGGAGGTGGAGGCAGAAACCAAGCTTTATGCTAAGCATTTGGAGGCTGCCTGACCTGTGGAGGGAGAAGACAATGAAACACAAACCCCGCCACAAGCTTTCGGTGCTCGGGATGGATGCGGGGGACGGGGGTTCCCGGGGCCTGGAGTGAGGGCCCCACTGCCCGTTCAAGCAGGGTAGGCAGGGGCTTTTTTTTTTAAATGTTTTATTTATTTTTTGAGAGAAAGAAAGAGAGAGAGAGACAGCATGAGCAGGGGAGGGTCAGAGAGAGAGGGAGACACAGAATCTGAAGCAGGCTCCAGGCTCTGAGCTGTCAGCACAGAGCCCCAAGTGGGGCTTGAACCCACGAATTGTGAGATCATGACCTGAGCCGAAGCCGGATGCTCAACCGACTGAGCCACCTATGTGCCCCTAGGTAGGGGCTTTCTGAACAGAGGACTGAGAGCTGAGGGCCACCTTCCTCTTTCTCCTGCGAATGGACACGTCTGGGTGGGAACAAAGGGGCACTTTGAAGTTTAAAGGCCCCTGTGCCCATTTCCTAGACTTTAAAGCATCAAGATTTATTGGCTGCCCTCTGAGCAGCTGACAGCTGATGGATGGTCCAGAAGCACCTGCGGTGCCCAGTGCACTTGTTCTGTGGCCGCATCTGATGAGCGCAGCCCTTGAGGCCAACTGACCAGAGCACAACTCCACACGTCGGCAGTCTCCCTGTGGGTCGGCCTGTGTCCCCATCACTCAGCGAGAAGCCGGCTGAGCCCAGCCTCTTTCCCGGGCCCACCAGCTTCCCCATCCCCCACCCAGAGCAGCCTCGATCTGGGGGAGCGGGTTTCTTTCCTTGGGGAGAGATCCGAGGCTGGTGTTGGGGAAAGTCACTTGGGAGACAGGGCGTGGGAGGGAAGGAGCCAGAGAGGAAGCAGGGAGCGGGCAGGAGGGCAGCTGCTCGTGCAAAGGAGATGCCTCCAGCCTCTGCTATCACCCAGGACACGGAGGCTGCAGAGACTGAGCACGGAGCAGCGTGGTCACCTTGGTCGTGGGTCTTCTGGGGGAGGTTTTAGTGTCCAGCTGCGACCTGAGGAGCTGGGAGGCAGCAGCCCAGCCACTGTGGCCCAGAAGGGTCTGGCTTAGGACTCCCAACCAGCCGCAGGAGGGTGGAGCCCCGGAAGGACCCAGATTCTGGTGCCCCGGGGCCTGGTGGCTGGGCCAGCTTTGACTTCGGCTAGGCGCACACGAGGGTTAGGATGCTTCTGGTATCCGAGGCCCCGGAAGGGGTCTGTGCCTGTTCCTAGAGCAACCTGTTTTTGCCCCTTGTTAACCTGGGCTGTTTTTTAACATGTAAAATACATGGAGCCTCTTTTCTATCTGTGATTTATGAGGCCTCCCCTTTCTATCAAAATTAAAGCTCTCCACAGATGAAACCATTTATCGTGATCTCGTTTAGAGCCCCCTCCTCCGAGGAATAAAGAGCCAAGAGTGGGGGCGGTCCGTGTGGGAGGTGCACAGCTGCAAAACAGACATCTCTTTGCGTTTCTTTAAATTCCCATTTAATTCCACGACCAGTGCATTTTCCTGCCATATCCACACAAAATGACAATCACAAAAACCTACTAAATGTGCCTAAATGCGCTAGAAACTGCTCTGTGCAGCCCGGGCACCACGGCAGCCCGGTCTCTCCTTCCCGGGAGAGCTTGAGCGTGAGGAGGTGAGCTTGTTTTCATAAGGGTAACAGGATTTCTTTTATTCCAGCGCAGGGCAGGGGACTTCTTAATGATTTTTAAGGAAAGAACCCAACAGGAGGAAAATACCCGTTTTAAATCCCATTTTCCTTCTCACCCCACGCTGGGCTGTTTCTATAGCAACATCCCACCTGCTCCCTGGACAGCTCAGTGTCCCTGAGAAGGGAACCTGGTGCTGCCTTTTCGCTCAGAGAAGGGACTGCTGTTCATTGACCGGTTTTCCCTGGGTGTCTAAGTTCTTCAGTTCTCTGGAACACGCTTAATCTAGGGTTTCTTGTGGCTACAGCCTAAAATTCGCTTCTAAACTCCCAACGGTATAATCCGCCAGACCTTTCAGAACTGAACTCCGTGGAAGAGAATTTACATCTTGTTTTCAATAGGAATAACGTCCCTTCTATGCAGTGGTTTACGGTCAGGAAAGTCCCCTATAAGTAAAACCATTTTGGGGAAGATATTCTATACCCCTTCCTTTTCTCCTCTCACGTCTTTACAAATATAGTATGTGAAGTATTTCCAATACACAGAAAATACAGAGACTAAGGCAGAAAGCACTCATGTACCCACCTCTTGGGCTGACCAAATGCTGACTTTGAAGGGAAACATTTATGCTTCAAATTTGTAAGAAGTCAAAGGTAATAGAAATAGAGTCTGTTCTGAGGTTCATGCATCTATTCTCCAGCCTTTGCATTTTTATTACAGTTTTATGTGCAAGGCTTTTTGGGCAGCTTGTCCTAATCGAGGGAGGGCACTGGACATCTCTGGCTGCAAACATACTCCCTGCACTTCCGGGGAGCTATGAGCCCCGGGACCCTTAGCTGTTCCTATGCCCTGCCTTCTAGTTGCTGGGTAACCCTTACAAGCTGAAGTCAAAGTGAACCTTCCTGAGTGAGTGGACATACTATTTTAAAATAAAGCATTCAAAGCAGAGGGTGATTTTGGGTCCCTTGCAATGAAGGAAGCCTAGTGTTTCTTCCCCAAGGTCACACTAAAAAGGTAGTGGGTCTGAGCTCTTGTCTGTTCAAAATAAAATGATAAAGGGTCAATACAGAGAAGACAGTCGTCCCCGGAGGACAGAGGGCTCTCTTAAGGGCATTATGAATGAGGCCATCAGGGCTCAGGTGAGAACATGATCTCGGAGAAATGGTTTGTGGTTATTGATCTGGACCAACCTGACAGGAAAGAAGCTCTATGTATTATTGCTACAATTACTTGATTTATACTTGCAATTTAGAATTTGTATGCTCAGTCAATTCTGTCGATATCAAAAAGCAACACTCTGGTTTCAAAATCTGACATTTGGATTTTGTCCCATGATTCAGTATGTCTTCTAAGCAAAACAACTCACAACCCAGGTCACTTGCCTTCGATGACAACTTGAAACACAAGTAATTAGGGGACATTAAAAAACATTTAAGGTTTATAAAAATAAAAGAAAAAGACTTTTTTCATTTATCACTCCACACTGTGCCATAGCTCAACATGTGCCCCACAGAATGGGTACTTTCTGGAAGGAGGTGACTCAGAAATACTTCCAGCCATGACCTGCTAAATGTCTGCTTGACAAGAGATCTCTGTTTCTATCTTCATTTTCCATGGAAATCTAAGTCACAGCAAAAATAAAATAAGCTGACCAACAAACACACAAAGAGAAGAGGACAACCAGGCAAAACTGGTGTCTAGACCTCAAAGGAGTCAGAACCTGCAGGAAAGACTTCTCATTCTGGAGGAACAGGTGAGGGCTGGGGGAGGGGCAGAGGCAGGGCACGCTTATGGTACTTCCAAAACCAATAGTACTTTCCAAGTTCATAAAGGAATTCATGCCTATGTTGTCACACATGGACAGACGTAGGGAATCAAAGAGGAGAAGTGTAGAAAAAAAGATACTTGGGGAACAAACATCCTTGGTGGGTAACTGGTAACTTCTTTAAAAAATTTTTTTTTTAGTTTATTTATTCATTTATTTTGAGAGAGAGAGAACAGAGAGAGACAGAGAGAGGGAGAAGGAGAGAGAGAAAGAAAAAGCGAGGGAGGGGCAGAGAGAGAGAGAGAGAGAAAGAACCCCAAGTAGGCTCCACCCTGTCAGCAAAGAGTCCAATGTGGGGCTCAGACTCATGAACCATGAGATCATGACCTGAGCTGAAACCAAAAGTCTGATGCTTAATGGACGGAGCCACCCAGGCACCCCCCTGGTACCTTCCTTTTAAATGCACTGCTCCCTCCCCCACACCCACCCACCCAGAAGAGTCAAGGTGAAGGCTCTACCTTTATCCTCCCTACAGTTGGCTTCTACCTTTTGTCTCAAAAGGGCAAGAGGAGACCTTCAGAAAGCACCATCTTCTGTCATCTCCCTCTTGATCTTGGAACCAAGCCTGGACTATAAAGTTCCATAGATGACCCGACTAGTATAGACAGAGCACAGAGGAAACTTCCCTGTCCCCATCACTACTCTTTGAGGCAAGACAGCTTCAGGATGTCACCTGCTCATAGTCCCTCTTAGGACCCTGTCGTCCACGGCCTCTGCTTCAAGGGGAGCCTACTCAGGCATCCTTAGGTAGATAGCCAGTGACCTGTGATGTGGCATGACATAGATGATATTCTGGCCAGATTCCCTGTCTCAGGAATCTAAGCAAGACAATTCCAGGAGAATGGGGCAGTGGGCAGCGGTAATGGATAACGTAGGTAAATGTTGGAGGGGCCATGATGGGCCAGGTGCAAGAGGGAGCCACAGACACAGCGCCACCAGCTGGCCAATGAGCATGACCAAGAGACTAAGGGGGCTGCTGTGGTCCTGACAGACCTCTGGGCCAGCCATGTGGAGCTCTCAAAAATTAATTGTCTCAATCTGTAGAAAATTGGTGCCAACTTCCAGTATTTTGGACTGTGTTTATAAATTCCACATATTCTTAGGTACTTCTAAATGTCAGATTTAAACCTTTTTTTCTGAGGACTTAAGTAACTCCTATGAATAAATCAATAAATCTGGTGAGTCTTAAGTTCTCTTAAGTTTCAATACTGTTTGCAAACTACAAGAGTTCAATTTATTATCTCAAGTCTGAATCAATTACTTAATTAGGTGTTTCAACCTAAGTCACAAGGTTGGTCTGTTTCCTTAATTAAGCACATTCCTTTAAATATTAACAAGTTAGTAACATTTTGAATAAAAATAAATTCTTTCTAATAAAGTATTCGTTCTAGAAGTTTTGATTTTCTTAAACATTTCTCTACTTAATTCTAAATCTTTACAAAAGTGAAAGACGATTAACCACTAAGGAAACTATTGCATTATCCCACACAATTATACATAATTCAATGTATATATAGCATACATTTTGGGGATTGTCTTCTCAGCTTGCATGAAGTTGCATTTTACCCGGGACGCTGACTAGATTCTTTATGGTGACCCATGTAGGCTCTATTGAGTCCTATATATAGTTGCTCTGATGATGATTCCATAATTCCTTAACTCGAAGGAGGTGGTTATGGAGCCCCTGACCCGGGTTATATGTATAAATATATTAGATATATATTATAGATATATTATATATATAATGTTCCCACCCAGCTGGTAAATCACTTGACTGAATTTTGCACTATTAAGATGTAAATATATTTTCATCTCAGGATCTTTGGACTCAACAAAATCCTGTATTCTGTCATATTTTATACGGGGCCACACACATTTTTTAGATACGAAAATGCTTTTTTAAAAGATATAATTTATTGTCAAGTTGGCTAACACACAGTGTATAAAGTATGCTTTTGGGTATTGGGGTAGATTCCCACGGTTCATCGCTTACATACAACACCCAGTGCTCATCCCAACAAGTGCCCTCTTCAATGCCCATCCCCCATTTCCCACTCTTTCCCACCCCCATCAACACTCAGTTTGTTCTCTGTATTTAGGAGTCTCTTAGGGTTTGCCTCCCTCCCTCTCTGTTTGTAACTATTTTTCCTCCTTCCCTTTCCCCATGGTCTTCTGTTAAGTTTCTCAAGACCCTCTTGCACTGTTGGTGGGAATGCAAACTGGTGCAGCTGCTCTGGAAAACAGTGTTGTGGTTCCTCAAAAAATTAAAAATAGAACTACCCTATGACCCAGAAATAGCACTGCTAGAACTTTACCCAAAAGATGTCGGAGTGTTGATGCATATGGGCACATGCACCCCAATGTTTATAGCAGTGCTTTTAACAATAGCCAAATTATGAAAAGAGCCCAAATGTCCTTCAACTGATGAATGGATGAAGAAGATATGGTTTTTATATACAATGGAATACTACTTGGCAATGAGAAATCCATATAATCCATTTGTTGAATGTTTAAATATAAATGCAATAGTTAATTCCTTATGGTCAGTAAGGGTTTGGACCTTGAACTTGTGAGTAATATTGGGTATTTGTAAAAAGTGAGAACTCTGAAGTCAGACTCTCTGGGGTTAAAATCTTGGCTTTATGTATTTCCTACTCTTAACCACTATACTGTAGAAATTCTCATAAGCTGCATGTGTGTGTGTGTGTGTGTGTGTGTGTGTGCGTGCGTGTGTGCATGTGTGTGTGATGGTACCAAGTTCATTTAACCAAATACACTCTAGGTGTTACTATGCATGTATTTTGTAAATGTGGTTAAGATATACAACCGGTGAACTTTAAAACTAAAGGAAATTACCCTCAATAATATGGGTGGGCCTCATTCAGTTGAAAGGCTTTAACTGAGATTTTTCTGAGGAAAAAGAAATTCTTCTCTAAGACTCTAACATCAGCTCCTGCCCAGTTTCCATACTGCTGGCCTGCCTGACAGAATTCAGACTTAGCAGCCCCCACAATCATGGAAGCCAGTTCTTTGCAATATAGAGAACCCTGACGAATACACAATGATTTCCCTTTTTCCTTTAATTTCTTTCCTTCATTTCCTCTCTCCCTCTATCCTTTCTTCCTTCCCTCAAATCCAAGAGAACAAACTTCATGATTATTCTTTCTGAGAATGCTAGGAGTTGCTACACATATTACCAAGGAAAAATCAATGACGTAATCTTCTCCTTCGGGGAGGAAGATTAATGTCTTACTTTCTGTTGAGTGAAATGAACTAAAAGTGCATTGTTATTCTTCACTACAATATATAATAGAAGAATGGAATATACTTGGGTCTGCAATGTTAATTCTGTGGCCAACAAGTACATACATTAAGAAATGGTTTGTCAAGCACAGACCACATATGGCTTTTTCTTTCTTTTTGAGGAGATGGAAAGGACTTTGCCTAAAAATAAAAATTCACATAAACATTGTTGGGTGGGTCAGGAGTGTTCTGGCGATGTCCCCATGGGCCATAGAAAGGCGGCATGAGGGCTGCTGCATGACTGATGACATGTAGCCTATTCCTCGTGAGCTCCCTCCCTGTGTCCCCCTGGGTCCCGTGCAAGAGAGAAAAGAACTGTGGCTCCTCTTAGGTCCTGGGATGGACAAGCCTCCCTACTCTGAAGTTCTTGGTGAGATGGACTGGTTGGCTTGGAATGGCTTTGAGGAAAACATCACTATTCAAGACATCCTTTCCCATTCTTTCACTGAGTAGGCAGAAATAGTAACAGGCCATTCATGATCTTGTGTCCAGCTTCCAGAATTCTGGGTTTGGTCTGTCTCTCTTGGATGCTCCCTAACTGAATGATAATGATAGCCCAGAACTTTCCTAATAACTGGACTTTTGGGCTTGTTAATACCTGCATGATTCCCAAGCTTATTTTAGGGGAAACTTGTAGGAGCTCTGACGTTACACTGAACTTTAGGATGCGTGAGTCAGAAAGAACCAAAGCCAGCATGCAGAATCCAACGCCAAGATCAGCTCTATTAGCTCAACTATCCTGTCTGGAGGTCAGTTTTCTTTTGCTTGGATTTCTGAGTGACTTGCTCTGCTCTTTAACTTCACCTGGGTCTCTGCTTTCCTGCTGCCTCCTGGTGAGATCACCTAGCATGCCTAAAGTTACCCCATTCTTCCCCTCCCCCAGTGGTCTCAAGCCCTCTGTAGTTTCTATCCACCAGGCTATATATATTTTTTCAAAACGCTCATTCTTTTACACATTATATTATATAAGATCACTGTTATTATCTGTCTCTCGTATTAAAGAGAACATAGCCTTTAAAGGCTACGTTCTAATAAGATGTGGCCTTGGTCAGTTTGGTCTCATTCTACACACTGTGCTCTAAGCACCCAGCATAGTGCCCAGCACACAATAGACATTTCATGAATATCTAGTGAATACAGAACCTGCTGTTTATATCTACTCACTAACTGTCATCAGTAAGTAGGAAAATTCAAATGAAAAGATCCTCAACATTTCTGTAGTATAGATATCTACATGTGTAGGAACTGTTCTAACTGAATAAGTCACCTTGGGTTCCTGGTCTCATGGAAGTTCTAGAAATGTTAGGTCAACAGAAATAAAAACAGGCAATTTATAGCAGATGAAATACGGCAAAGAAACACGGAAATTTTTCTAGTTTGGTCATGTGTGCTCATGGCTTTTTCCATTTCAAAATTAACCTTTCAAAAAATATCCCCCTCCCCCCCGCTCCAGGAAAATTCTGACCTCTAGGGGAAGTGATAAAGGTTCCTGCCATTCTCCTGCTTCAATGGCTTTAATTCTTCCCCAATACAAACAGGATCAAGGGCAAGACATGGTATCATCAGAAGAGAAAGGCCGTGATTTGGGTTTGAGTACACCACCATAGGTCTGCTGTGCAAGGCTGGTCACAGAGTAAAAGAGTTTGGGGCACATGTGTATGTTCCTCTCTTTTGCCCATGTGTCAGGAGAATTTAGGGGCTTCCTCGGGAGGAGACCTGGTCTCATTCCTCAGAAACTTTTTTTCTCTTCTGCAAACCTGGACCACCGTGGTGGCTAAAGGAGGCCTGGGGTTGTGTTTGACATTAAAACCAAGTCCTTACCATTTGAGAGCCTTTTCTTTTACTGTGAGAAAGGGTGGCCCTGGGGTATTAAATCCTGGAGTTTGGGTTTGGGCATGGACAGGCAGAGTGAGAGCAAGATAGAAGAGAACAGTCCTGTTTGCTCATTTAACACATATGCAGTGAGAGTCTTTTATACTCAAGGTTCTCTTCCAGGTCTCTTCTTCCTGATGCTCAGGAATTCAGGAGTTTGCCACTTGTTCTAACCTGGTTTCTTGGTGTGGTCCCATGGGGTCTGGGGATAAGGCTCCAGCTAATAATAAATTATAGCTTTACTTTCCTTGCACATCTATCTCCCTTAGACACTTCACAGGGAAGATGGGCGGCTATGCCAATACAGCATTAAAGTATTCCAGATTCCTCTACTTAAAGAATATATTAATATCAAATCTTAATACACCTGCAGTGAACACAGAACTGTAATAATTTCTACCATAAATGTCAAAGGAATTAACAATGTTAGTAATTCAGTAGGATTTACTTCCAATTGCCTTTGGATGACCCAACTGGATTCTCAATGGGTACGTGGGTGTCATGCAAAGAATTCAAAAGCCATGTTGGTATTTACATAATAGTGCCTAGGACAGTGATGCTACATGTTTACTGAGTGTATAGATGGATGGAAAGGTGGGTAGATGGATGGACAGACACATGAATGAGTGCTGTGTGATCTGAGGTCTGAAGACGTGTTTCACATAAAGCTCCATCAAAAGGGCGGACAGCACAATCAAGGAATATAAAAATCTATTGTTGGGCACAAATGTATTTCTAGAGGAGAGATGGGATCTGAAAATACAGAGATTTGAATTCACTAACTTCATATGTGCTTTATCATACTCTTTAAACTTTCATGATCAGGAGGCTAACACTTTGCAGGAAACCACAGACAAAAGTTTTAATAAAAAAGGCAGTTTTCTTTTGTCCTCCCTTTGTAGCTATTTGGAAAAAGAATGATAATAATCAGAAGACCTGTGAAAAATGTGATTTGGTATTTCAAAGGTTGTGGGCTATTATGTGACACAAGCTGAACTATCATGCAGAAAATGACTACCCTCTGAATTACTTGGGATGCTCAAAACTCTGGAGAGAAAAATAGAATATGACGGCCTGTTAAGAGAACATTAGAGGAAGAAAAAAGAGAAACACTGCTTTCCTACATTCAAATTTTCTTTGCTAAAAAAGGCCGACTCCTTTAAGGAACCTTTGGTGATAGAACATAAATAAATCCCAGCGAAGCGGCTCATCTGTCCAAAGAAGGTCGGGTGTCTCTCATGCCACTTACAGATTTTAAAAACGTGTTGTCATTCTTTAAACATGGTCATTATTGGAGAATCTGATTGAAATTTTAATTATTGAGCAGAAAGAATTGTAAAGTACTTCCATCGGCGTTTGGTGTGCTTGAAGTGATGAGCCATCAGCACAGCCGATGTGAACCTGGAAGCCTGTTATCACAGCACCGTGACCCCCGCCGAGACGGAGGGAGCAGGCTGTCCACCTCCTACGGCTGCCTGTCTCCTAAAACGTCTGCACGCTGTTTACTGCAGAGCCAGTGTTTAGACCAAATGCTCAGTAATGTGAAAACATCAATTATTTCCTTCCTATATTTAAATGGAGTATGATCGCCCTTGATTTAATAGCAACGGAGCATTTCCAAAGCACAGAAACATTTCAACCATTAGGCACAAAGGTTATCCTTAAATACATGTTTGTCTTCTTTTTCTTCTACAGAGGGATGGAAAGTAAGTTTATTAGATTCGTGCTCACCCTGACAGTGACTCCATGTCTGTTGAGCAGCACAGCAGGGTGGTAGGCAAGCCTGTCCAAGGAGAAAAATTTTTGCCAGAAATTCATAAGTTTGGGGCAAAGTGAGGAGCACGGGGTTACTATGACTCAGATTACTTTTGTCTAAAGCGTATGCCATTTTTGGTATCTTTCTAAAGCTACAGTGACTCTATTATTTGGAGAGCCTGAAATCCAGGGGCAGAAATAAAAACAGGAACCACAACCACCATCACCAGGAGTGATCTTAAGGCCAGGCTGAGCTTTCAAAATCCGGCAGGTGCCCAGGGCCCTGCTGGGGAGTGGGTGGGTGGGGGCCAAAGGCAGCTACTTTCAGATGTGGTGTGTCTGCTCCTGCCTTAGGTGACTGTCACATTGCAGGTAAGATCTGTACCCCAGTTCCATTACACTGGAGACCCTATCAAACTTGACAGTGGGCATGTTGTGGGGTTTTCTTCCTTCTCGTCCGCAGCCTGAAGGAAATGCTATATTCTCTCTCCAAATCATAAGAACAGTTTGAGAAATGCACTGAAAGTGATTGTTAAGTCCAGAATATGGTGCGAATTACATGATCCATTTGGTTTTAGTTTATTTTTGAGACAGTCCAAGCTAGGCACTTGTTGGACCAAGGGTCTGTCTGCATATACAGTCAACCTTTCTTTCTTATTAGTGGAGTGCAGGATGCTGGCTTTAAGGAAAGCTATGAGAAGGATGGAGTTTCCTGAATCCGTTGATCTGTCTATAGGAATGGCTGGAGCTTCTGGCCTCCAGGGCGCCAGGGCCTTCCTGATCCTCTGGCTTCTCAGAGACCCGCCCCTCCTCACCTGCCTGGAACTCCCTCAAAAACAACAAAATTTTTTCCTCATCTCCTCACTTTTGTTTAGAACTTTCTACTTACAGGCAGAGTTCTTTAAGGTCCTGGGAGACTGGCTAATGTGGTACTTTTAGAGATAATGATAACAGTTTAGTTTTATCTTTGCCTCTTTCTCCTTCATAGCTTAACAAGGGCTTTCAATGCCTTAACCCCCTAGTGACCCAGAACTGGGTCAACAGAAATAATTGCATGGAAGAAATTACATTTCCCCACCAAATCCTTCTTTCCTTCAATTCAACTGTCATCCATCCAATCATTCAATTTTTATTATGTGCCCACAAGATGTAGCAGGCACAGTGTAGAAACAGTAGAAACATATATGAATAGTGATGGATCCTGCCCTCAGGAAGCTTTCTGCTTAGGCTTGGAGGTAAGATAACCAAAATTTATGTAAAACTGTCATCTGTGGTATTTCATGAAATTATAGTAGGCGCAGTGAAATTGTTATTTATTCCTGAGTGAGAAGGGCTTGATGGGTGTTGTGTGTTTACAGAGGAGAGTGACTTTGCCCAAGCTCTTGAAGAATGAGTTATCCACGGTTTGGAGTAACGGGCATAGGCGGTGCGGTCTGCCTCTGTGTGGTCTTAGGCCCAACTGGACATCTAGATTAATGAGATTACGACAGGTCACACCTGGCACTGGGTTCACTTAGAAGGATATAGAACAGGAAGCCTAGCATGCCAGTAGAGAGTGTCAGAAAACATTTCTTTGAGCCCCAATGACCACTCAGATTTGGGGAACAAGATCACATTGGTGGGTGAGGTAGCCAAGCTGGGATGGAAGCTCCAGGTCCCAGGTGGGTTGGTAAGAGCCCCGCGGATATAAGCTCAAGCTATGGAAGGCACCACTTCTACCTCTAAAGCATGACTTCTAGGAAGGTCTACAGCTGTGGCTCCCCTGATTCAGTCTTGGCTGTTGGGGTTCAATGTAGCAACCGGTAGTCATATTTTATTAGTAGTACTTACTATCAACTCAATAAATATTTCATGTTCATCAGGCCAAATTGGTTCTCAGGGGAGGATAAAGGATTTTGCTAACCAGTGGCAGCAGTATATGCAGAGGACTGGGAGTCAAAAAGAGCACAGAGAGTTCCAGAATTGGAAATGCCTCAGCGTGCATTAAGTACAAGGTTCAGCTGGAGATGACAGGAATGGTGGAAGAATAGGAGGAAGATGAGGCCCTATGGTAGAGGGTTCAGGACACAAACTGGGCCATACTTGAGAACTTAGATTTTTAGCCTACTGGGAATCACTTAATGGAGTCTGTTATAATCATATCTGATTGGTAGTGATGCAAAGGATGGAGTAGTGAAGACACTGCAGGCAGGAAGAAAGTAGGTTGTTGCAGATGTTGAGGCAAAGGATAGTTAATAGGAAAGAGGAGATAGATGTAAGAAACATTTCCCAGCTGGAATCAGTGAGTGGTCAGTTCCCTACTGGGGATAAGAGTCTAGAACACACCAGTGGATGGTCACAGGTGCCACACACTGCAAGGGCTGAGATTGGAGGAGTTAGGGCAGGTTTGCATGTGGCTGATGAAAAGGTGGAAAAATGAGTTCAAATATTGAGGTTTTGCATTTGACATGCTGATGAAAATTCCAGGTGGAGAATGCCAGTTTGCAGCTTGAAGTATCAAAACCCGGTGCTTCAGAGAATGGTCTCACTGGAGAGATGTGGGTCCATCAATGATAGACAGGAATCAGAGCTACAGACCTAAGTGAGACGGGTTGAAGGAGGGCTTAGTTTGATAAGAGTGAAGGACCAAGTGTGGTCCCCTTGAAAATGCCAACAGTTAAAGGTCAGGTAGAAGATGAACTTTTGATGTAGACTGTGAAGATGGAGTTAAAAGGGGTTAGGAAGGCAAATGAGAAGGGAATCCCAGGAGCTGGTGGAAGAGGGAGCATTCGACAGTATCAGGAGTGGCTGCAATGAGCTCGGGTCTCAAACAGTAAGGACTTACATACTATGATTTGTTTAATTTTCTTCTTCTTTAGGTGACATTTGCATCCATAGACTATCTCCCAGTATAACCAGAGTCTACTCTATCTTGAGAGATCAGATTAAAAGAGCCTGGGATCATTTATGTTTAATAACTTCCACAATATGGTGTTTTAAAGAATTTCTAATCACCATGTCTAGAGAAGATCTGGGGCTCCAGCCAGCTCTGGTTTGTAAGCTGGCGTTTTTCTGTCCACAGGAGGAGGCATTTTAGGGCCTGATTTGGTATTCAGTTAATATTATGGCACATGCTCTTCCATTACCTAGAAGTTAATGACTATCTAAATTAGTTATATGGCCCAAAGCAAAGATAAGGTGGTTAGTATGTTTGACCAGTCATTAAAGTTTGTCTTTCTGGAAAAATATTCTCCCAAGTGAATTGACACCATGATGTTCTATCAGCAGTATAGCTAACCCTTATTAAAAGGTCTGCTTTGAATGTCTCCCCAGGGTAATCATATGAAAAAAAGGATCAAAATGTAATATGTCGTTAGCAGAGGTTGACTTGCTGAAAAATAAGCTGAATTAGTTGAGAATTGCTACTAAAACATTTTGTAGCTGGCAAATATTACTCTGATTCTCTAGAGAATGGTACCAATGAAAAAATACATGGAGTATGTTTCTCATCCTTAAGTTGGCATTCTTAAAATAATCTGATTTTTGTTGAAAACCAGTTTAATATCTCAAAGACCATAGCCTGAGGCCAATAACATGTTCCATTTCTTCACAATTGTTTTGCTCAATTTGTTTGGTTATTAGGTAGAGCTCTCATTGTGAACAAGGCAATACAAAGATGTTAGAAGTCCCCGGTAGAGCAGATGACAGCAGACTAGAGGGATCAGAAAAGGCACAGAGATAAGTACTTACATGAATACCACCTAAAGAAAAAAAGAGTCTAATTCTGGGTAACTGAGCATAGGCACTTGTGGCTGAGATGGCCGGTGAATATTACTGGAGAAGGTGGCCTGCTGTGCCTGGCAGAATTCCTCTGTAAGGTGGGCACCATGCCAGTGCTACCTTCAGCTGGTCTGTCTCTCAATGTCTCCCCCAACCCATCCTTAGCAAAGATGTCGGTACATTCTCAGCTTCCAGAATTATTATTGTCCAGTTGTATGTGGCCTATGCATTCTGACCACATCCCTCCCTAGCCTGCTGGTGAATCCTGTTTGCTAGATGTTAACTGACTCCAAGCAGATACAAGCAATCCTACATTGATCATATCATCCTGCCTCTCCTTGATCTTGGACAGACTGCATTTGGGATCTGATAACGCTTTCTGAAGACACCAAATACCAAGGTCTTAAAGACCTTTGGATCAACCTGCATTGCATCTACTAAATGCTTTTTCTGACCATGCTGCTCTTCCGAGATAGAATATTCCAATTTTTTCAGACCCTATGGACTGAAACTTTGCAATCAAAGGTCCAATATTTATGATCCTTTAGAAAGCCCTTTGAGTCATCAACTTGAGCCCTGGGAAGCATACAGACAGTGGCAGCATCAGAGATAACAGTTCTAGAAGATCAGTCCTCATTCATGTAGGTGGGCCTGCCTTGAGTGGGAGGTGCTGCAGGCTGTGGGACCCCAGGGCTCTGCTGGCCATCTCCACAGGTATGTTGGCTGACTATGTGGCTATTCTAGAGGGCTTACTCTCTGGCCTGTTTCTCTCTGTAATGACAACCTCCTGACATTAGGATTTTCTTTTTTATCTTCTTACATCTGATCTACATTTTCAGTTTCTCATGCTAATCTACTGAAGATGAATTGCCAGCTTTTGTCTGTCTGAAAATGTCATTACTTTGGCCTTTATTTTGAGGAGTTTTTTTTTTTTTTGGATATAGAATTTTAGTATGGCATTTTTTTCTTTAAATACTGTAAGGTGTCATTCTGTTGTTTCCTGGCCTCCATTATTTGTTATGGGGAAGTCAGTCCTCATTTTCATCCCTGTTCCTCATGTGTAATGTATCTCTTTTCCTCTGGCAGCCCCTAAGCTTTCTCTCTTTATTTTGAGTTTTTAGCATTTTAACAATGATGTATTTATGTATGATTTCCTTTGTATTGCTTCTGCCTGGGATTTGTTATGGTTTTTGGATATGTGTTTTGGAATTCTAATCAATTTTGGAAAATTACCCATCATTATGTTTTCAAGTATTTCTTCCACTCCATTCTTTCCTCCATTTCCTGCTTGGATTCCCGACTCTTTGTACATATGTCAGACCCTTTGATGCGGTCCCACAGATCTTAGGTGCCCAATTTGATTTTCACCATTGTCTCCACTTTGTATTTCTGTTTGAGTAGTTTAGAATTACCTCTGTTCATGATCATGGAGACTTCCTCTGCTTTTTAGTCTTCTGGTAATGTATGGAAAAAGTCAATCGTCAAAACCTATTTTTTTATTTATAGACCTTCCAATGGGTTCTTTTTCATGGTTTCCATCTCTGTGGTAAAAATTCCTATTAAATAAAGCTTCCATCACTTAAAATCTATTTTAGCATATTTATCAGAGTTATTTTTAAATCTGTGTCTAATAATCCGCATTCCTGTGGTTGGTGCTATTTCTAATGACTATTTCTGCTCTTGACCATGAATCACATTTTCTTGCCTTTTTACATTTTGCATACTTTTTCAATTGTATGCCAGATATTGTGTGTAAAAGAACAGTAAAGACCAAATTAGGTGATATTTGTTTTACACCCAGAACAGGGCATGCCTCTTTTCCTTTCAAACTGTTGGCGTGATGTGTAATTGAGGTGGATTTGTGCTTTGTTGCTGCTTTAGCTAGATTCAGTTCACCACTAGTTTTAAGTATTTTGAGGGAAGCCTCAGGTCTTTCCCATCAGCAGGGCTTTAGATCCGCACATGGCCTGGGGCACCTAGGTGCTCTGCTCAGGAACTCGCTGTCTGTGAGTTGGAGTCCTGCATCAGACTCTGTGCTGACCCTTCAGAGCCCGGATTTTTCTTTGGATTCTGTGTCTACTTCCATTTGCCCTTCTCCTGCTCTTTCTCTGCTTCTCTCTCTCTCTCTCTCTCTCAAAAATAAACATTAAAAAAATAAACATTAAAAAATTTGAAAAATTCTGCACATGTCCTGATTCCAGAGATCTCTTTTTTATTCCTTATAGCCTAGGTTCGACTTTTCTAACTATAGGAGATCCCTTCCTGCTTTAAGCCTGGATGTATTTTTAGTCACTATATCAAATTCTCTTGCCCATTTGTGCTGTTCCTGGCTTTATGCACTACAGAAGATCTATATCTATCTTGCCACCTGGCCCATCCCCTGTGAGCCTTCTGTAGGGCTCTCACTGAGAGCTCAGGCCTATACGTAGGTGTTTCTTTCAGCAGCCCTCCTCTGCCTCTGACCTTTGGAAGCCATTGTTTTGTCTTCTGTGAAGACCTGATGTGCTCGCTAGGGATGTCTCTCAGTTCTCATTCTTGGTCCTCAGTCTTTGGCAAACCCACTCCTGAGGGGTTCAGACTCATTCTTTGTCCTTCTTGACTCATTAATTGGGTCTTCAGATTCTAGTTGGTGACTTTAGGCCACATGTATCTGTAAAATGTCCTTTCAAACTCTGGCTAGTCTCTTATTCCTCTGTGGCAGATTTCTCCTTTTCCTATTACCCTATCAGGTTTAAAGATAGCTTGTGAGTCTTTTCTCCTTAAATAAGAGCTTGTCCCTTTGAGAAATTTTTTTTCATTTAATTTTTTTTCATTCTCAGATCTCTGATGAGTTAAAAAAAAACCCTGAAAATGTATATCCTATTTGACTTGTTCTTTTGTTACAGTGGGAATCTAGAAAATATTTTTAAGTTTTCTCTTTTAAAACTAAAGGAGAACTTGTTTCTGCACTCATCCACTCTAATCTGTTTAGGTAGAAGCTTAAACAGTTCTACTTATTCAATAACCTAGAGGTGGGCATATTAGGATTTGGAAGTACAGTGTGCATGTGAGAAGATAAGCCAGTACATTTCTGGGATGTGCCTTCCGTTCTGGAGAGAAACACGCACACTGTAAGATGAGGGCCTAACCTTAAATATATACATGGCCATACATATCGCTGTAGCAGGTGTCTACCCATAGACACACGAAAATGCAAAGACACTCAATGACAGGCCTTCTGACAAGTGACTGATAGATTTGTTCTAAAGCCATCAAGTATAGCATGAGGCTAAGAAGGATCTCAGGGTCCTCTCAGTGAGGATGTGGTTCTTAGTCTTAGGTATGAGCTGCTTCCTTTCTGGGACACTCAGGCAAAGTTAGCCAGTGCTGGATTCTCATCTTCAGTTTGTGGTGTGGGAGCAAAGCATTCTTTTTAGGGCAAAGGAATGGAATCAAGTCAAGACACACAGATTTAGAGCTCCTGTCTGGATTAGAGACCCCATTTACACGCCAATCGTCTCTCTGCAATGTGTTCTACATTCTAGAAACTAGATTTGTTTGTCACTGATTTCACTTTTCCCCCCCTCGATGTTGCCTCTGGATTAAGAAGCCTTCTCATTACTGCTCATCAATGTCCTGCTGCTAAGGGAACCATTATGCTGATGAATAGCCATCTCTTTGAATGTGCTGGGGAAGTGGCATTTTGAGAGAGACTTCTTCCATCTATGCATTTTAGCCTTCACTATAATTCATAGATTCATTCATCAACAAATGCCATTAAGCATGGGCTACATGCCTGGCACTGTGTTAGGCATTTGATAGAAATATATATAATATGTACACAATTCCAGCCCATAAAGGAGCACATAAATTATTAGCTTCAGATTAATTCAGTTTAACATACATTTACCAAGTTCTCATGTGTGCTGGGCATATGGCATAATGATTCCTCAGACAGACTTCTCTCTATAATCTTATAGTCCAGTAGGGAGGACATAAAAATAATTTCAGTACAATGCTTTAAAGTACAGATTGCTATCAAAATACAGACTGAGAAGTGTTGTGCCTTGTCTGGGGGTGTGGGCAAGGCTTTCTGGAGATGACAGTGCCTGAGATGGGTCTTGAAGGAGCCATCCGGGAGTGGCCCAGACCACCAATACCTAACTGATATCCATGCCCCCCTTCTTCCCCATTAACAGAACTTCAGTGATCTGCCTTGAAAAATTCTACTTTTCCCTGCCTTACTTGCTGGTTGATGAGCGATCAGCAGAAAGTCTTGGTGGGGCTCCTAGGAAGCTACTTGCTCAGAGATGGTTTAGAAATAAGGGGCCCGGGTCCCTGGTGATAATGAAGGCCTACTAATGTCCCTTAATTTCATACTTTCAGTTTTCCCTTATGTTATTTTTTTAACAGCCAAACTTGATCATAAAGCTAAAATAGATATACTAGGTAAAGCGAGGCTGGGAAAACAGAGAAGGTGGCAGGTCTGGAAGGGTCTGTCTGTAAGAAAGTTTCTAGAGGAGCAAGGCAAAGACTCATGACAAGACAAGTGGGCACCTCTTGAGTATAACGTGGGGGCTGGAGCATTGTGGGTCATGAGGCTGGGGCAGCGGGTGCAAAGCCCTCCCGCACAATGCTAAGGGGCATGGGCTTTATGCCTTAGATTGTAGAGGTGGTGTCCACATCAGTTTCCAACTGAGAAAATCAATGTGGGTTTAGAAGGGGCTTGGTGTTCATATAAGAGATTATCATACAGCAATAAAAAGTACAAGCCCTTATAAAATAAATAACTCCTGAGATATAATGTACAGCATGGTTACTGTAGTTAGCAATATGGTATTGCATATTTGAGAGTCGCTAAGAGAGTAGATCTTAAAAGCCCTCATCACAAGAAAAAAGGTTTGTGACTATGTTTGGTGACCCATGTTAACTAGACTTATTGTGGTGATCATTTCATAATACATACAGATATGAAGTCATTATGTTGTATACCTGGGATAGAATGTTTTATGTCAATTATACCTCCATAAAAAGGGCACAACCCTATTCAAACACATGTAACGATGTGGTTGAATATCCCAAGAATTATGGTGAGCAAAAAAGACAGACAAGAAAGAGTATATTATTGTTTTTAAAGAAGAAGTTCAGAATGGTGGTTATATATGGCTGGGAGACCACGGAGGAGCCTTCTGGGATGCTCTCAATACTCAGTTGTTAGCTATAATATGGTAAGTTCATAAGATAGTTACTGTCTTGTAGGAACAGACTGGGTGAAAGACAGAGGCACTGTCAGTCAACGAGCATTTAGTTCAACTGCTTATTCTGTGCACTTGTGTGCTTGTAACCTACCTGGTCACATCAGTAGGAGGTAATGGAACTATTTTATCAGAATATACAAGACCCACCTTGAAAAGAAAACTTTAATCTATTTCCATCTCCCCTCTATAATCAAGAGGCATGGAAAGAATTTTTAAGCTGGAAAATTGAAAAAATAGAAATAAATTATTTACTGTAGTTTTGTAAAAAGGACAACTGAAACAGAATAAGCTCTGGATGAAAACCCAGGAGTCTGTACTGACCCGAAGGGAGTTGGGAAGAATGAGACTAAACGGCGGAGTAAGTGGATCCCCTGCAGGACAAGCAAGGACTGGCTCCAAAGTCGGGTTCCACACGTGCGGTACTTAAGTACCTCAATTATAGGGTTATGGGTTGCACATTGCCCTTGTTGGCTGTCATTAATAGTGGCCGCCACCAAAGAAGTTAGGATAGACTGGGGTTGTCTTGGCAACTATGTGGAGGCTGATGGAGGCCAGAGGAAAGAAGAGGCTTTATTCCTGAGAATAAACAGGGAGAACCTCCAGGTCCATGAGAAGGCAGCCCTGCAGGAAGGAGTTTTCTCCCTGTGCACACACTTGCTGTGGTCTGTAGAGACCCATCCCTAAATAATAGCACTGAGTGCTTACATAACCTTGAACAGCCAGTCACCATAGATACATAGAATTACTTTTAAATAACAATGGAACCTCAATTCATGATAGTTATATTCCTAAAATATATGTGGAAGCAATAAAAATGACATTTTAATACTATATGAATTAGTATGTATGTGTGCATGTATGTATGTATTTGTATGAATTGGTGTTTTAAATGCTAGAGACACTCCTTCAAGACTCCTTGCAGAGAGGAAGGAATCTACAGGTAACCTAAATAACTTTGAGGGAAAGAAATAGAAAAACATCCTTTAAAAAAGTCTGGGAAGAAATATAGCCAAACACTAGTACAATTTACAATTTCTGGGTGTGTGGGTTACTTGGGGTATTTTTCTTTTACTCATAGATGTACATATACGTGAGCAGTTTTACAATCAGAGAAATGTTCATGAATTCAAAGCTATTCATTAAGTGACTGGTATAATGTTAGCACCTGGCTAGACATTGTAAGGATACAAAAACCTAACCCAACCAACCAAAGAAACCAAACTCTTAATACATGAGAAAGATCACAATGGAGATCCATGGAGCAGGTGATGAGGAATGCATCCCTTCTAAGCATTTTTATTAAGAGCTTGAAAACAGGCATTGAGAGAATGATGAACTAATTTCTACATGATCTTAAATTGGAAGGCATATCGAACACAGAATCAGGATTCAAAAGCGTCTCCATTAGTCTGAAATCATGGGCTAATGTAACAAGATTAATAGAGCAAACTTCTAAAGAGTATCATGAATCACAATACTAGAATGTACCTAATAGCTCAACTGGCTGTGGGAGCCCTGGTTACAGATGGCAGGTGTAATAAAGAGGAATAACAGTATGATGTGGCTACAAAAATTAATCTCAGGTAATATTAATAGAGAGATAAGGCACAGAATGAAGCAATGGATAGTTTTCCTTTGTTAGGCTATAGCAAGACTTGACCTGGATTCTATGTAATTTTAACATCAACTTTGGGAGACAGTAGAAAATATTGCAGCATATGGAGAAGTCCCCTCTCATGGGAAATATTTGGAAAACCTAATCTAATATTTTAGCATGTTAGAAAGAAAGGATGTCTGTCTGTCTGGATGAGAGTGTGTCCAGCTGTTAACATTCTGTAGATAGTAATGGATGCCAAGAGGTGAAAACATGTTTCTTGTTTTCACAGTGGGACTAGGATTTTCTGAGAACCCTAGCACAATAGAGGGAGATTGAGTTTAGCTTGATAGAAGGAAATGCATTCTAAAAAACATTGTTTAAATGGAACAAACATCTCTAGAGGAGAATGAGGCTTAAGTGCAGAAGGTATTGGGGTTTATTTCTTTTTAATTTTTTTTTGTTTATTTATTTTTGAGACAGAGAGAGAGAGAGAGAGAGAGAGAGAGAGAGACAGAGCATCAGTGGGGGAGAGGCAGAGAGAGAGGGAGACACAGAATGTGAAACAGGCTCCAGGCTCTGAGCTGTCTGCACAGAACCCAATGTGGGGCTCGAACCCACGAACTGTGAGATCATGACCTAAGCCAAACTTGGATGCTTAACCAACTGAGCCACCCAAGTGCCCTGGTGTTGGGGTTTAAAGAAACTCAACAAATGGCAACCACTGTCCTTATCTGAGTAAGGAAAGGAAGTAGGGTCAGGTAGGGTGTCACTTTTATATATGATACAGTGAAGATAGAAGATGTGTCTTATGTGTGTGGACTAGTGGTTTTTTAATACTGAATTCCAGAACTGAACTACCCATATAAGCATAGGCAGAGCTAGATTTTATAAAAAAACAGCAGAACCTGGGTGCTGTTCCCCAGACAAAAAAGGAGGTGGGACATGGCCAGCTGGCTTTTTCTAAAGTCACCAGTCAGTCATTCCACCTGTCCTGTAGGATGAATTTGAATTACGGCTCTATCGTTTACCTGCACCATGTAACTATGGCCGCCAAGCGAGGAATAAATTAGTCACTTCATACAAGTGCCTAGCACAGTGCCTGGTATGTGGTCGACTCTTGGTAACCTTTAGCTGGTTAGATACCCACTGGCTTTTCTCCCTCATCTTCCTGATCCTTCCTACTGCACCACAGAGTGTCTTACTTCACACAGCATTGGGGGCTATTAATGGGAATCCATGGTTTATCCTGTGACCTTGGATGGGAAAAAGTTACGTATTTATGTTCACAAACTTCTACCTAAAATTGAGCACTTAAAAAATTGCAAATGTAGGCAAAAATGTCAGTAGCATTGGTGATGTCTGTGACGTCATTATAATTAAGAAGCACAGATATTTTTGTATCATTTTGGAGTGGCTGCAGATAGCTTGAAATGTCATTTATGTTCATTATTACTTCTATTTGTAATGGATTGCATGCGATCGATGTTCCGGTTACTTGTGTGATGTAGCTGTGAACTATGGACAAAGTCAGGGGTCTCCTCTTCTTTCCCTGGTGACACAGACACATGTTGTTCTCTAGTGTTCTCATCTACAATTGTTTCTTGACCCTTATGGGGAAAGAAGCAATCAAGACTGTGTAACCTTGTCCTTCCAACCAAGCAGGAAGGCTCTTTGCACTGATAGGTCTTTTAAAATTTTTTTAATGTTTTTAATTTATTTTTGAGAAACAGAGACAGCACAAGCAGGGGAAGATCAGAGAGATAGGGAGACAGGCTCCAGACTCTGAGCTGTCAGCACAGAGCCCGACTCGGGGCTCAAACCCACGAACCGTGAGTTCATGACCTGATCCAAAGCCGGATGCTTAACCGACTGAGCCACCCAGGTGCCCCACACTGACAGGTCTTTAAACAATAAGATTTCATTTTAATTTTCCTATATTTTAAATGTGTCAACTTGCTATTTAATGCGTTGGTAAATAAACACATATTACAAATCACAAATTTCATTTTATTATTGTCATAGCCAAATTTTGAATTTCATGTGTTTCATTCTATGTCATATTTTCAAGTTTTCATCAAACTGCCAAAGGGGTCCATGGCACAAAATAGCTAAGAATGCTTTTCCAGAAGTTTGAGATTTTATAATAAGAAAATAATGAGATTCGGGGAGCCTGGGTGGCTTAGTCAGTTAAGCATCCAACTCGATTTCAGCTCAGGTCATGACCTCACGATTTATGAGCTCAAGCCCCCAGCTGGTTCTGCTGATAGCAGGAGGCTGCTTGGGATTCTCTCTCTCTCTCTCTCTCTCTCTCTCTTTGCTTGTGTGCATGTGTGCACTCTCTCTCAAAATAAACATTTAAAAAAGTAATGAGATTCTAAGGAAAAGTTGATGCTTATGACACATCTGCGGAAAATCATAATTTAAAGAATTTAGCTGTATTTAGTAATTTCCCCCTCTAAGGTCTTATTCGTAAAGTCACTATTTACAACTATAATTGGAATATGTTTTAAAGAGAACCCAGCTCAAAGACAGAACCCAAACATTTAAAATGCTTTTCCCTAAGAAAATCTAAATATTTGTTTCCAACTCAGGTTAAAAATTTTTTTGAAAGCATAAGATGTTCCTGAGGGCTCCCCACTGTTGATGATGGTGATTAAAAAGGCGATTAAAAATGGCTACCGGCAAAAAGACAGTTGTGGGGAAGTCAGGGCTGCCAGGAGGCAGACGAACCCTTGCCACTTGTGGCTCCATCACACAGTGATCCATTTCTGAGCACACCGGAGAAGTGCTGGAGGTAGTGTGACATTCCCACACTCTTTGGCCCTACCCGGGACCTTCCATAATTACAGTGGAAGGAGACCAAGCTTCAGCAGACTCACCCCCTCTGTGAAGAAGTTATGTAGCGTGAAAAGGAAGGGATGGAAATTGAGAGCCAGCTTATAGGAACCGCTCACAGAGGAACTGGTGGGTGGGCCGAGGTGAAATGGCTTTGATGCAAAGCAACACATGCAGTTCTAATTAGGCAGTAAGACCGGCAAGCAAGTGAGCATTATGTCTGTTAATTAACTTGGATGGTGCTGAATAGCGAGCTACCCAGAGGAAAGGCCAAGAGCACTTAACTCACCAGGGTGGTGAGTCGTCAGAGAACACGGTTCTTGTGGAACGTCCTACCTAGCGTTTTAAAAGGAGATTATTTTGCTTTAAAAGCACTGAAAACATTAAGTGGCACTTATTAAAGGCCATTGGCAGCTTTGTATTGGGAAATGCAAAATGTATTGGGAATTTTACTTAGTGTGTAAGGCCAATGAATGATGGTTATTTAGATGGTCTTCTCTTCACTCAGCTGCAGCCGCGGAGAACAAATTAATTTTACCGAAGTTCCTTTGGGGGATGGTCACAGAAAAGGTGCTTTGTTAACTAGTTTTTATATAGAATGCTTTCAAAATAATTTTTCCTTTTCCTTATGATGGATGAGAAAATATGAAGATCAGCAAAACTAGATGGATATATCATATTATTAGGATGCACAAGCTGTACTGGTACAAGAACTATCTTGATAATGGCAGCAAATTCTCTGAGAATGTTTACACAGCTCCTTCCTTGCTCTCCGGTATAATCTGGGAGGGAAAGGGATCCACTGACTGGATGGAAATATAGAGGCAGAAGATGGTGACCAGTCTCTAATGCAAGAAAGAATGATATGAAAAGTAGCCTTCGATGGCTAGATGTGCGTGAGGTATAAGTAAATAATTGTGCGTGAGCCGTGTCGCAGTGAACCAAATTAACAAAGATAGTTGCATCTTAGCTCTTTGGAGGACGATGAAATGACAGCATGCATATCTTTTTCAAGGTTTGCACATGGTTAACTTAGTCACAAGTAGGAAGACTGTATGATTTATTGTTTAACTGCACGATTTTGAGAGTGAAGGGAGGCATGACGGTACTTACTCCAGAAGAATAGGCATAAAGCAGCCTGTCTTGGGCAGACCATGATGTGTGCTTTTCATCACTTTTTTTTTGCTTTTTTTTTTAAGTTTATTTATTTATTTTGAGAGAGAGAGAGAGGGAGCACACAAGCAGGTTTGAGACAAAGAGTGACAAAATCCCAAGTAGGTTCCACGCCATCAGTGCAGAGCCTGATGTGGGCTTGAACTCAACAACTGTGAGATCATGAGCTGAGCCGAGATCAAGAGTCAGATGCTTAACCGACTGAGCCCACCCAGGAGCCCCTCACTTTTCATTTTGTAGTTCCACAGTTACATTATGCTTTCTCTCTCTGTGATATCTGTTTGTGGTGTCATTTCCCCTGGCATGTGAAATTCACATATGGCAGTTATATACTTTATTATTAATTGCTAATTAAATAGGTAGATAGCCCATATTATAAAATAAACATTAATAATTACTACTGACCATTATTATACTTACACATGTATTAATAATTTATGAAATGCTTTTGAAAGGATTATTTCACATACTCCTCAAATTAGCTGTGAGTGGCCTCTCCAAAAATTTCTGAACGATTTACCAAATAAGCAACTAATAACTTCATGTAGATACACTGGTACAATGATATAGATATAGTCATTAGATATAATATTTAGAATAATCTTTATAATCAGCAACAGGATTTTACTCTGGTAAATGTGTTCTAAGAAAATAACCAGGTAACCACAAACAGTTTTATGCACAAAAATATTTTTTGCAAAGTTGCTTATTATAGCAAAAAAGTTTAAAGCTCATCTATAGGTGGTTCATCCAACTAATTATGATATATTCATAAAATGGAACACTACATAGCACTTAAAAATTTTTATATATTAAAATGCAACAATGTGGGTAGAAATTAAAAGTACATGTATTTGCTTGTATTTGTGTGGAGCATTTCTGGAATGAGAGCAACTGCTAAGTGGTCACCTCTGCAACTGATCAGTGGGGACAGGACGATGGGTCATAGGTTCTTACTGGTACCATGTGATCGCATAGCAGGTGATTACCACAGTGATGCAATTAAAATATAATATTATTATAACGATAACTATTACACAGATGTCCATGAAATGGCATTGAATAAAACCATTATGTAGAAATTAATATGTATAATAATATGAATATTTTAAAAATTTTCTAGTGTGGATGTGCATCCTAGAATGGCTAGAAAGACAAAGGAGTACTGAGTAGTGGGATTACTACTCAGTGATTTTATGACTTAAAAATTTTTTTTAAATGTATGTTTGTTTGTTTATTTATTTATTTAAAGACAGAGCATGAGCTGGGGAGGGGCAGAGAGAGAGAGGGAGACAGAGAATCTGAAGCAGGCTCCAGGTTCCACCAAACTGTCAGCACAGAGCCTGATGCGGGGCTTGAACTCACGAATCGTGAGATCATGACCTGAGCTGAAGTCAGATGCTTAACTGACTTAGCCACCCAGGAGCCCCTGATTTTACTACTTTGTATGTTACCTTCATTCTTTTTCATCTTGTTTGAGTGTGGTATACAGTTATATTTTACAATCACAAAACAAACAGCAATGCCATTTCGATGTTGAGGAAGTGTAATGAAGGAGCCAGCAGTGCTGGCTTAAGTGCTCTAATTCAGTGAGGAAGGCTTTCATCCTAATGCTGCACCATTAGCTTTCTCAGCATCTGCTCCATCCCCAGGGAAGACGCCAGCCGAGGGAATCTTGTGCTTGTTGGAAAATAAGAGAATTAAGACTTCCTTTAAAGATACATTATCTTACTTTCAGGTAATCTGCTTTGGGCTTGTTTTAGGAGAAATGTGAAATCTTAAAAGGACAAGACTCTCGAGGCTGGGTGGCAGCTCGCAGGTGGCAGTAGGCACTCCACGTCCTGTGACAGTGTTGGTTCTGTTCACCAACCACACCGGCTGCCCAGGTGCATGGAGGGAAAGCACTTTCTACCCTCTTAATGTTAGACAAGGCTCAATGATTTGCTCTGGATAGAGAAGTGTGGACAAAGAAGCAGGGACTTCAAGGACCAGTGCACAATTCTCTGTGCTCTTTCCTTTGCTGTGGAGGTCAGGAGTTCCAAGTCAAAATGAGGTCCCTGAATGACTAGGGTGTGTGGTTATTCTTGTGATGTGTGCTGGCCAGGTAGCAGAAATTAAGAACGTGTTTGGTTGTGTTAAGCCACTGAGATTTTAGAGAACTGACTATTACTGCGGCATAGCCTAGCTTACCCTGACTATATCATTTGCAGAGCCAAAGGAGAATGAAACTACAGAGCCGTTATTTGAAAATTATTTAGCATTCCAAGATGGTGACAACCATGTAGGGGCCCACTGAGGTCACATGCCCATGGAGTCAGCCTGATTTTCCCATTTCACCTCATAATAATCCTGAAAAATGGGTCTTACTTTCTTTATTGCACATATGAGGACACTGAGAGCCTAAGCAGCTTGCTAGCAATCACAGAGTTGGGAAATGTCAGAAACAGAATCTGATTTTATTGGTGTTATTATTTAAAAAACATTTTTAAATATTTATTTATTTTCGAGAGAGAGTGAGAGTGAGAGTGAGAGAGAGAGACAGTATGAGCAGGGGAGGGGCAGAGAGAGAGGGAGACACCCAATCTGAAGCAGGCTCCAGGCTCGGAGCTGTCAGCACAGAGCCTGACATGGGGCTCGAACTCATGAACCACGAGGTAATGATCTGAGCGGAAGTCAGACACTTCATTGACAGAGCCAGCCAGGTGCCCCTAATCACAGTGGAATTATTAACAGCGTGATAATGGGTCTCTTGTAGGCTGTTGGATCTGGGGTTTAGGGCACAAAGAGACAAATATACCATTACAGGAAGCAGATGAGACTTCGGAAATACTGTTTCCTTTATAGAAAACCACATAACCAGAATCCTCCATAGGCGGTAAGAAAAGAGTTAAAGTCTAACTCATTACATACTAAGTGAAGGCTTTCTTTTGCCAGAAAGTATAATTAGTAATTTCAATCCTTTATCTGAAAGAGTATCAATAAAGAAAAGCAGGCACAGCTTTTAATTTCATTGCTATAACTAATTAGCATTAGAGAAACCATTTTCATAAGCAATGCACTAACAACCACTTGGTAACTGGAAACAGAAGCTGATGGTGCAGCTTTCTCCATGGTAACCAGACATGGGAAAGAGCAATCCAGAACAACTAAGTGGGGATCCTGGGGGAAGGGATGGAGGCGACTTGCTCAGAGCACAATGTGAAGAAGCAGATCATCACCGGCCTTCAACTTGATAAACCACAAAGAACAGTGGAATATTCGAGTCAAGGCAGTGTTTTGAAGAAACACATTCATAACGCTATTGAAATATTTTGTATGTAATCCTTAAAAGCTACACTGAAAGGTATAAAGGCTGTTGACAGAAAAGGCTTATCCAATTAAAATCACGTGATTTTTCTTTGAGAATTCCTATCGCCTTTCTAACGAACATTTCCTTCCACTTTACCCCCTGGGAAGGAAGCAGTTATGGGGGTAGCAGAGGCTTCAGGAGAGGTAAAAGAAAATCTGGACGCATGTGCATGCACGCCCTCGTGTGTGAGCAGGGAATGGGCATAAGGAGAGGGGAGACAGAATCTTAAGCAGGCTCCATGCCCAGTGAGGGGGCCGACACGGGGCTCCATCCCACGACCTTGAGATCATGGGCCAAAATCAAGAGTCGAATGTTCAACTGCCTGAGCCACCCAGGTGCCCCCAACAGGTAGCTTTCGTATAATTATGGGTTTCAGGATCTGAAATCTATTATTCTGTTTGATCTCTTTTGCATTGTTCTTCATGGGTTATATCCTAGAACACGTCTGTGAAAGAGCTCAAATCCTGTTCCATTTTCTTCTCTTTTCATAAAAACACAGTTTGGGTAATTTTTTAGAGAAAAGAAGAAGGGAAAGAAGGTAGGGGAGATAAAAGGAAAATAGTATAGTTTGTTATAGTTCCTTTAGAAAATGAGTGAGACACTGGTAAATAAGTATGTTCATTTCAGAAGAAAGTGCAACAGTCTCATGATTTATCAGCGACGGCTTCAGCAGTCACCTAAAATGAAAAAGGTAGGTGATTTTCAAAGAAATATTCTATCCCAGTGAAAATGAACAAACACACCCATTTTTGGAAACTGTATATTCAGAGAGATAATAATATGAAACAAAACAAGAACTTTACTCATGTCACTCAGCCAGAGTCGCATTGAATTATAAATTACAGTTTCATGGTGCAAGTAGTCATTTAAAAAAGTTTGTGATATAACATTTTCTAATTACTTCCTAACACTGACTGACTGTTTCAAGAATATTTGTCAGGATGCTAATACACTAGGTTACATTACGATCAAATTAATATCCTTCACGGAGCTCATAGAGAAATCTGACCTTGTCCCTACTATTTGGTCAAGAAAACAATTGTTACCAGTAGGAATGTCAGTGTGTCAGTGAACAATATGGATGAGTATTTTAAGAGAGAAGGATAGCCATCAGACCGATTAGCTAGTTTGATAATTGGCTTTAGATACCTATTTTCCTTATATAATTTTGAATATCTTAGGACAAAAACCTGAACAGAGTAGAACTGCACATCACATAGGCAGGGAAGCGTGAAGAATGCCTTCTGTGGCACCATTAGTTCCCTGCAAGTTAGTCTGTCTGGTACACTATTTGACTTAGTTTGAGTACTTGGCTCTCCTTGACCATGAGGCCAACATGCGGATAATGATTCCAGTCTTGGCAGTGTTTCTGGCTCTTTTTTTGTTTTGCACAAAGGTTAATTGAATTTTTATAAGGGTTTCATAGAGGACTTCTGCAACTTTTTGGTATTAAAACAAAAGGCCATCTTATAACAGATTTATAATATGACTTTCATGAGCACTTTTAAGTATTGGAGCTTAGATTTTCAGTGACTGTGGCGTATTTCACATTTTATAGTTTCTGAGAATTTCTATAAGCCTCCTCAGCACCTTTCGCTGAATTTAATCACAAACTCTAGCATTTCAGAATCGTTTGTTCTCCCTCAGCTTTTAACAAGACAGAGGTGTCCAATCTCACCATTACTATTTAACAATACAACTGGAAGTCTTAGCCTCAGCAATCAGACAACAAAAAGAAATAAAAGGGCATACAAATTGGCAAGGAAGAAGTCAGTTGCAGATGACATGATACTTTATGTAGAAAACCCAAAAGACTCCAGCCAAAAATCGCTAGATGAATTCAGCAAAGTTGCAACCTTTAAAGTTTGAAAGTGAATTTGGTTTTGTGAGGAAATGCTAGAGACCAATGAAGTTCATGGACTTTTCAGCAATTTCTGTGGGTTCAGCAGATAATTAATATTTCTGACTTGTGACAACTAAAAATTTGGTTTTCAAAAGACAAAACAAAACTTTCATTTTGTTAACCCAGACACTATGAGAATGACATGAAATAAAGGTATTTCCACAGCTGCGCATTAATTGACTAGACTGGCTTTGTTTTAAAATCTACTCCAGAGCACTTGTTAATAGTTACACAAATGTTTCCAAGGGCTGCATTCTGGCCTCCCCTGAAAACTCATGATAAAGATTGAGTGTGGTTGAAAGATGTGTCATGCCTAAGTGCTAATTAGCCCCTGGGTGCTTGCCTCAGCATCCTGTCAGGCTTCTTCTAGAAGGTTAGGGAAGGGGTAATAGCCAATAGCATATGGACTTGCATTAATTTTCAGCATAGAAACCTATGGAACATCCACAGAATCCACTAATCTTTAACAAGCTATGATTCTATCCTTACCTCAAACATCACGTCCCTGAAGGTGACATACACATAATGTTTCTCTCCCCTCCCATAGATGGTACATTAGTAGTTCAAATGGGCTATTATTCATTGTGACCTCTTTTACTTACCCCGCAGGGCTTGGGAGTGGCATATTAAGGTCACAGCAGGATTTTAGTCTGAAGAAAACTTCCCTGGGTGTAGCACACGGCCGTTTTCTGAATGCCTGTAAATTGGCTTCCAAACTACAATCCTAATGCAATGCTGAGAAACACTGTGGGCCTCCGGGTCTTTAGCAAATCTACAGAAAGGCTTTGTCCTTGTTATTATTTGTATCATTATTGTCATTACTAATAATAACCAAGATGCATTGAGCATACTAGGTGCCATGCAGTATCCTGAAGGCCCAGTAGACACCCATTCATCTGCTTTTCCCAAAGACTCTGGCCAGTGAGATAGGTCTTGGCATTTGTTCCTTTTGAAGATGAAATGACTGGGGTGTGTGAAGCCTGGACAGCTTTCCCGAACAAGCAGCCGGTGCAGAGTCAGATCAGAATGCAGGAGGCCTGGCTCAGGGCTTCTCAACTTCGGCACTATCGAGTCTTGGGGTGGGACAATTCTTTGCTCTGGGAGCTGTCCTGTGTGTCACAAGATGTTCAGCGCCATCCTTGGCCTCTACACACTGGATGCCAGCAGCAGCCCCCAGTCAAAACCGTCTCCAGGCATTGCCAAATGTCCCCTGGGAGATACAATTGCTACAACTGAGAACCACTGGTCTGACTCAAAGACCTCTACTTGGCTCTACGGCCCACCAGCTTCCTTGGGTCTCACTGGCTCTTTCTCCACTTCCTTGAAGGAAAAATCAGGCCAAACCAGTGCAAGTGGGAAGAGAACCAATCAGACCAGCATATGGGCAATTTCAAAAGACCACGGGTATTTGGCACATCTGAGCTTTATGAATAAATTTACATCGGCTAGATGACATTTTCAGTAAATCAATGTTAATGTTGTAACAAATTGGCTAATATTTTTGGAAGTCTATCATGAACTGAGTTAGCCATTCAAACGACGACAGCCTTTCTGTGAAATAAATTCAACTAAGTTCAGTAGGTTAGGCCTAGTAGGCAGAGAGTACTGTTTATTTCCTGGTTATACTAGTGTTGAGGGATGATTTAAAAATGTGTATAGGTATCTCCATCAGCTAGTTCTTGTAATTTCCCCATTAATTCTTCCTTAAAAAAAAGTGCCCTGTGCCCTGTTTTCCTACTTAATTCTTTCTTTCTTTTTTTTTTTTTTTAACTTTCTTTAATGTTTTTTATTTATTTTTGAGAGACAGAGAGAGAGAGACAGTGCAAGCAGGGGAAGGTCAGAGAGAGAGGGAGACACAGAATCTGAAGCAGGCTCCAGGCTCGGAGCTGTCAGCACAGAGCCTGATGCAAGGCTCGAACCCACAAACTGTGAGATCACGACCTGAGCCAAAGCTGGATGCTTAACCGACTGAGCCACCCAGGTGCCCCTAATTAGCTCTTTCTAATTCACTTTTGCTCTTGTACGTGTTCTACAATGAACAACATGAACCAGCTAACCAGGCTGGTTTCCCAACACACTGGTTGTAGATGTAATCAATGCAGTTATAAATGAGCGTATTTCCAGTATCATAATTAAAATAAATTTGTTTAAAATTTATGGCCACCTTGCATTTTCCCCTAGCCCTGCTAACTTACATAGTGTGGGGTCAAAGTTTCGAGGAGGACGAGGGCCCTGGATTTCAGATGCAGTGTGTATGAGATAGAGTTTCTTCCTGGTGATGACTTAATTTGGGTAGAGAGAGGTATCCTGACAAAAACAGAATATTCTAGACCAAACTGGAATAAGTTGGAGACTTACTACAATCACACTATCTTATCAGGTGACCAGGGATTGCTTTGTATTAAAATTTCATGCAATTAGGGGCAACCTGGGTGGCTCAGTCCCTTAAGCGTCTGACTTCAGCTCACGTCATGATCTCACAGTTCATGAGTTTGAGCCCCGTCTCCGGCTCTGTGCTGACAGCTCAGAGCCTGGAGTTTGCTTCAGATTTTGTGTCCTTCTCTCTCTCTCCCCCTCCCATTCTCTCACTCTGTTTCTCTCTGTCTCTCAAAAGTAAATAAAACATTAAAAAAACTAAAATTTCCTGCAATTAAAAGAATAAAGTATAGGAAAATCAGCTTGAAGATAAACACACTGATTCTATTGAGAATGTTAAGCATGACTGTAAGATCCCACTAGATTTAAACTATGATTCTATGGTATATGAGAGCTGGAAGGCACCTTGAAGATGGTCTAAGAGAGCTGTTCATGTTTTAGCAAGGAGTGCCCAGAAAACAAGTTTTTTAAAAAAGAAATAAACTATTTTGTTTTCCTATAAATTGGGCTTATTTTGGTGAGCACAGACTTGAAATTCACTGTCATGAGAGACAGACATAAATGTTATCTTAGTTAGCTGTACATACCATTCAGTTGTGTGGACCAAAGTCTGATATGACCACACAAGTAGTGGTAAATGGATGTATTTCTTTTAAATAACTCATTTTCCAATTTTGGGATGCTCTTTATTATACCAGGATGTAAGCCCAAGTCCACATTAACATTATGCATTTTTAATTTCTCTGAGAAGTGTGTATATGTTGTTTCTGTTATACTTTATAAATAATTTAAACAACATTTAAAAATGACTTGAAGCTAAATTTCATCCATACGGCCTTACAAATTTTAGGAACATATTCTGATGATCTTTAAGTCAATACAGCTTTTCACATGTGAGACGTGCTAATAGAGAAATCATGGCCCAGAGCCACACGTTGGTGGGACAAGAATCAAGGCATAGGTCTCTGCCTTTCAAACTTATGCCCTTTTGGGTTCACATTGCCTCTGTTATTAAAGTACTTAATTTACAAGCACAAAAAGCAAAACCTCAGGGATGCTATTAGCAATTTACTGTTTCCAGTTCTTTTGGGAATCTGTTAATTGCCGTTTCATAAATGCTGCTCATTATGATTAAGACTTTGATTAAATGTAGAAGTCTAGAATTTATATAATATTCCAGACATATTTCATATGAATTTAAAGCACAAGAGCAGCACAGATTGTGCATTCAAATCTTTCAACATTATAACACTCTCTTCTAATCAATCAAGGAGCTTTCGAGAACCTGCTCTGTGCTACTATGACCTGATTTTCCCTCAAGGAGTTTACAGTTTATTTAAAGAGAGCTCATATTTAAGACAATAAACCTCGATGTATAAGTAATAATTCAGAGAGGGAGGTCAGCTTCATGGAGGTCAGGGGTACTGGTGATAAAAGATAAGGGTATTAAGTGACGGAGAAGGAGAAGGATATTCTAGGTCAGAGTCAGCAGCAGTAAGAACGGCTGATGTGAGAAAAATAAAAAGAGGGGTGCCCGGGTGGTTTGGTTGGTTGAGTGTCTGACTCTTGACTTTGGCTCAGGTCATGATCCCAGGGTCGTGGGATTGAGCCCCTTGTTGGGCTCTGTGCTGAGCTGGAGCCTGCTTAAGATTCTCTCTAAATAAAACAAGCGGCTGATGTTTATGGACCGTTGACTATGACAAGCATGTATGAAGGGCTGTATGTGTATAATGTTTAATTCTCAAGGCAATTCTGCGGTAAGTACTCTTGCTCAGCTCCTGCAGAGATAAAGACAATCGGGGGCAGGGCTCCAATGCCACAGGCGCGGAATGACGGGCCGAGGACCCTCACCCGGGTGTGCCTGATGTCAGGGCCATGCTTCCCTGCTGCTGCCCACGCATCTGTGTGAGCCAAACACGGACTACAGACTCTTGAGGGAGAGGAAGGAAGCTTCCAGAACAAAGGGTGTGTGTTGAGAAGGTACTGACACAGGCTTGAAAGGCCAGTAGTAGGATTTTAGACTATATTCTAAGGTTGTATGATTTTATAGTGCACCTTACTCACTTTTCATGGTCACTTAGGTAGAACAATGTTCCAACCTCACAAACAACTACAAACAGTAGTTGAATAATATTAAGTTTTGACTACTAAAATGATAATACATATAATTTACTTATGGGGATAGGGACTATGCCTTATTTCTCATTCATCCAAAAAAGTATGTCTTGGAGACTTGCTGAGAGAAGTTTGTTCTCTTCCTTCCCTAAGTCCTGAACCCAGCATGGCGGCTGGGGTTAGCCAGTGTCCGTACAGGAATCCTCCATAAACGCAAGAGGAATGTTGCCTCCTCTCCCTCCCCCGGCCCCCTCCTTCTCACCACCCTCTTATCTTCTTTCATCTCCATCTTCTTCCCTCTCTCCTTTAAGCCAATATTTGTTGAATGCCTACTAAACTGTGAATAAAACAGATGAGTTTCCTGTTTCCAGGAAGTAGTGGGAAGGGAAGACAGAAAAATAAATTAGACAATTTAATACATCATCTAGTTCTAGTTGGTTACAAATCTAATGAAGCACATGGGCTGCGTCTGGGTCTGGGCTGTGTCATGGTGGGGGCAGGGACAGCCAGGGGGCAGTCGCGCTCTCAGGAGGGCATGCGTACACAGGGACTCAGAGGGAGAGAGGAAGAAGGTCCCGGAAGGGGGAGTAAAGGCCTTCAAGAGAGGACAAGGCTGTTTCATTTAAGGACATCATGAGGGGCCCGTGGGGCTGGAGCATTGCCAAGAGGGAAGTAAAAGGGACAAGGACAAAAGGTCAGATCACATGGTGTTTGCAGAATGTGGGAGGGACTCTGAATTTTGTCCTAAGCAATGGGGAAGCTGCTGGAGTCACTAGTGAGCACATGCTTTCAACAGAATTCAAGGCATGTTCACAGCGGAACAGAGAGTCGGGAGCAAGAAGGAATTTCTGACAGTGAATATGGAGAAGTAAGAGACTGCAGACGATGCCAGTAAAGAGCCTGTCACTTAGGACGAGAGTGACTTCTGGGGAACCAGGCAGGTGGATGGATAGGGAATGTGGTACGTCAGCTCTCAGGAAGCCATCAGTTAGCTCTGGCCGGTCATCTGACTCATTGTAAAGACAGAGCTCAGGTGTGAGGGGGCTGGAGGTGAAAAAGGAAAGAAAAGCAAAAGGGGTCAAGGGCTTTCAGCATGATCACATTATTACAAACGGACCTTAACGATCAAAACCAGTTTGGGCACGGCTCCTTTCCAATATACATCTTATTGTCTCCTTTCCTTTCTTCCTTCCTTCTCTCCTGCCTTCCTGACTTCCTTTTCTTAATGGAACTTATGTTATTTATACTTTTTGTATTTTAGTTTGCCAGTAAAGTGACTCTCTCCATATTGAAAAAGCAGGGCAGTAGAATCATACAAAATATATATAAAGGGCTATATTTTAAAATGGGCTATAGAATAGCAACTAGGTTTCTTATACTTATAAATTTTTTTATCCTCCTAGGTATCAAATCTATGAATTATTGATGCAGAGATTCCTCGACTGTCATTATTATGACATTTCTGGTATATCTCCTTGTTGGATTGTCAAGATTTGGTTTATTAGCCCAAAGATGACAGTGTTTTCAAGGGAAAGAAAAGCTTTTAAAATCCAAAGTACGACACGCAGGCTTCTCTCCAGGCGCTGCAGGAACCCCCACTTCCTCGCTCGATGCTGATTATGCTAACACCGAGTTCTGGACTCATTTGCGTTCCAATGGCCCCTGCCAGACTGCTTTCAATTACTTGGAGCTGGGCATCCAATCCCCTCAGAACCTCCCCGGTCCTGCTTGCCCATCTGCTGCTGGAGTGCCATTAAACCCCAGCAAGAAGGTGGCTGTTCAAAATTCCAACTTAATGTAGCATCAAGAGAACCAGAGGCCAGCAATTACCATACAGTGACATCAATATTTACCTCCTCCAGTCAGGTTAAAGAGAAGAGAGAAGCTGACAGACATGAGGAGTGTCCATGACCATGAAGACCACTGAATTGTTTGCCAGATTGGAGAGCGACCTTCGGGGTGGGGGGGTGGTGGTGGTGGTGCGTGTTTCTTGGTACAAAGAACTCACGATGCAGGAATCTGCCTGCCTATTAATCTATGTGACCTTCTCACTCTTGAGAGATGTCAGCGGCTGTGTTCAGATCTCATTATTGAGAGTTATGCCACTGATAGTAAAGTTTCTGACACGATTGGGTTCTTTTAGTTTTCTATGCACATTGGGTGGGTGACACCAGGGCAATGACAGGATTATATACACACACACTTGCCCTAGGCAGTGAGGAGAACTCAGTGAACCCAGTTCAGGGTGTGAGAGGACCATCAAGCGGCCATTTTTGGCTGGCTGTGCTAACCTAGATTGAACACCGCTGGAAGAACTGTTTCCATTGCTCCAGAGAAGGCAGCGTTCTAACTGTGGTGTGAATTTGAGAAACGGCCGCTCTCAGAGAAATGACATACTAGCCTGGGGACTTGGGCTCATCCTCCATCTCTCTGTGCCTCAGTGTCCTCATCTAGCAGGACGGGAGCACCAGTAGAAGACACACACTTCAAAGCTGCTCAGTGAGGTTGGCACCATCTTTATCCCATTTGACCAGTGGAAAAAACTGGTACTCAGAGAGGTTTAAGTGATTTGCCCAGTATCAGGCTTCTAGCAAGGGGTGGAGCTGGAGTCAAACTCCAGAAGTCTGGCTCCAGAGCGGAGTTCTGCAGCATCATGGTGTTGTGCCTCTGCCGAGAGAGGTGACAAGGCCAGTGTTTACTCAGTTCATAATCTGATGGATGGACAGATAAATGGAAGGACACAGTGGGTTGAGTATCTTTTTTTTTAAGCTTATTTTTTATTTTTGAGAGAGAGGCAGAAAGAGCAAGAGGGGGAGGGGTACAGAGGGAGGGAGAGAGAGAATCCCAAGCAGTCACCAGGGAGCCTGAGGTAGGGCTTGAGCTCACAAACTGAGATCATGACCTGAACTGAAACCAAGAGTCTGATGCTTAACTGACTGAGGCACCCAGGCACCTGCTGAGTATTTTATAGTGAATAAGGAGGGTGGCACAGAGACAGAAGTGCAGAAAGGGTGGCTGACGGACAACAAGAGCCTTGTCGCATGTCTATTTTTGGTTGACGCTGCCTGGAACGTCTTGGGTTGAAATGGAGTGAGGCGCGTTCACAAAGAAGCCAAAGCACATGGCCCCCTCCCCCTCTTTTGCAGAGGAGACGTTTTCTGTCAGAATGATTAGTGAGAAGCTAGCAGTAAAGTCCCTCAATTAGCATGCCTTCAAAATGCCATATGTAAGTGACTAATGAAGTGACAGCCTGAAGGCAAGAACACGGGGCTAGCTGGGGAAGACACGAGAGAGCCTGGGGAGGTAGAGACACTCCATCAACTGTTTGCAGTGAAAGGGCCCACCCACAACACGGAGCAAATGCTCTCCCCCCTACCATAGAGACAGAGATCGAAAAATAATTTTTGACAGCAGTGTCTGATTTAGTGGATGTTTGCAGACACAGCCTATACTTAGTTTTATACCAGATTTAATAGAACATTTGAAACTTTCATAACAACTTGGCAGTTTGTAAAGACGTGTGTGTGTGATACACACACACACACACACACACACACACACATACACACAGCCTAAGCCATCCAGGGCACAGAGAAGAAGCCCCACAGAGACTCATGGGAGATACCACGGAAAGGAAGTCCTCTATTGGGACTTTGTGATACTCTGTCAACTCTCAACTCAATTCCCTTTTGGAGGGTGGGGGGCTAATGTTCATGGTCTTGATTCCATGAAAACTGTAACAACGATGTGTTCGTCGTCATACTGCCTGGTGTCCAGGGTGGCTGAGAAGCCTTGGCCGGTCCTATTCTGCCCTCCAGGAAAGGAACTGAATCTTAGGCAAAGCTCTGAGCCCTGTGTTGCTTACACTCTGCATTGGATGGAGTTTAATGATGAATGCCTTTTAAAATTTCAAAATTCTCCCTTACCATAGGGATGGGAGGCCACAGGGAGAAGGAATTTATGCACATTCTAATTGGAAGAAACTATAAGCTCTTAACAACTTTTCAGCCAGCTGCAGTCCCCAGCTAAGGCCTTAACTCTCTCCACACCTTTGCAACTAGGTTATCCGCATTCTTCACTTGGAAAGGAGCCAATCCAGTTTGACACACTTCGATCCTTTGCTTGCGTCTTAGCTTGACCAACCCCAGTTAACCAAGTTTCCATCCCTGTTTTGCACACAGGACCCGAATGAGAAGTGCACTCAGGACCTTTAGAATTCTAACCCCCTTCATCCTCCTCGGAATGCAATTCAGGTTTTGACATGAATCTGTGTCTCCCGAAATGCAGTTCTAACTGCCCCCAATAAAAGTCTGTTTGCTTTAATTTCCAGTGAATTCTTTCTCAGTCCATGACCAAAACACTTGAAATTTGTTTGTATGTGGAGCTATCCAATTGAGCTCAATTTCTAGTTTCTTCATCCATTAGTTCGTCATTCAATTACGAAACCGAATCTTTTTATGTGTTGACATTGTGTTAGGGTTCCGCACATAATAGTCTGATTTAATGGATAGGACAATGCTCTGAAGAAGGAACAGTCGTTCCCATCTTAAGGGCGAGGAAATGGGCTGGAGAGGTTTCAGTATCATGCACAAGGAGGTTGAGATGCATTTGAAGAACAATGGGCTTCCGGAGGACTTGTAGGGTCTCTGTCTGCAGAGAAGAAGGAAGGTCCTCTAGGCTTTGTCCGGCCACCTCCCTCCCTCCCTGGACTCTCCTGCTCCACCCTCTCAGCTCACTGTCTTTCCTCTGCTGAGTCTCTTTTTTCCCTCACTTGCATCTGTAAGCAACCCTTCCAGTGTCCGTATCCTGGCTCCAATGTCCTTTCTGCAGGAGGTGACCCTTCCCCGAGTCCTCGATTTTTTTTCTCCTTGCCCCACTTTGAACTCTGTCTACACCTGTCTGTCTTGCTACACTGTAAGGTTCTAGAGCAGCGCTGTATGATAAGAAATAAAATGTGAGCCATGTATGTGACTTGAAATGTTCTGGGACTCACAGAGGAAAGTAAAAAACAAGCAGATGAAATTAATTTTGCTAATAAGTTTTATTCGCTCCAATATATACACCGTGAATTTATACTAAGTCTTTGTAATTGGTTTGTACTCTGCATTTCCCACTCACCTCAGTTTGGATGAGCTGTGTTGTGTGTGTTCAGGAACCACATGAAGCTACTGTGACAGCACAGTCCTGGAGGGAAGGAAAGTTCAGTTGCTGTAATGTCTGCGGGTTATCCTCCTGATACTTATTCTTTGCTTTTTTGACAGTCTTAGAAGCCCTGATTGGGCATGTGGCTGTCAGGCTAGAGATCCCATCTCCCAGGCTCCCCCGGAGCTCAGGTATCACGTGTCTAGAGCTGATCACTGGGATGTAAGCAAGAGTGAAGCAATTTCTGTATTTTGTCCTTAAAAGGAAAGGGGGTGGTACACCCCGAGTTCTCTTCCCTTCTACCTCAGGCTGAGGTGCAGATGTGGTAGGGCTTCGTGTATCCATGTGGAGGAGGGTGCACTCGAGGGACAGAAGGGTGCCAAAACCCAGGATTCTGTGTCTCCCTCAACTCAGAGCCGCAGGGAGTCTTGTATCTCCCACGGGGACTGTGACCTAGAGAGAAAGAAGCAGCTCTTCTGTTTACACACCGGGATTTTATTTTTGTCAGTTATCTTACTTTACTTGTATCATTTCTAGAACCTGCCCTTCTAGTGGGGCTACAGCTAACTCTTCCAGCAGGTCTTACTTGCACTTACTTAGCAGGGTGGCCTTTTCTAGGCTTCCTAAGACAAGATGACATCCTCATTCTGTGCTTCTGTGACACCCCGGGCTCTCCCTTTCTTTGTGTTCATGCATGGGGTTACTGAATGAAACTGCTCCCACTGGACTGTATGCGCCATGAAGGCAGGGACCACTTGGCACTTGGTGCACAGAAGTGCTCCGTATTTGTTGTTGAAAGGATACATGTACATCAAGGGGCTTCACTTAACATTGACCCGAAATACTCTTGCTCTTCATATCTCATCTTGTTCGATTTTGTCAGGTCACACTGGAGAGCACCGAAAAGATGTTGGCACACAGAGGAGAGGTTGGGTAGATGGATCTAGCTCCCCAAGTGTTATGGATTGAATGATGTCCCTCAAAAAAATATGTTGAAACCCTAGACCCTAGTACCTCAGAATGCGATCTTATTTGAAAATAGGGCGATTGCAGATATAATTAGTTAAGCTGAGAAATATCAGGGGGGCCTGGGTGGCTCAGTTGGTTGAGTGTCCAACTTTGGCTTAGGTCAGGACCTCATGGTTCATGGATTTGAGCCCCGCATCGGGCTCTGTGCTGACAGCTCAGAGCCTGGAGCCTGCTTCAGATTCTGTGGCTCCCTCTCTCTCCACCCCTCCCTCCCCTCCTTGTGCTCTCTGTCTCTCAGAAATAAACGTTCTTAAAAAAAAAAGAAATATCATACTGGACTAAGGTGAGCCCTAACCCCATATGGCTGGTGTGTGCATAAGAGGAGGAGAGAGACACCCATGGGGAGAAGATGACCACTTGATGAGGAAGGCAGAGACTGGAGTGACGCATCTGCATATCAAGAAACGGCCTGAATCCCCAACAAACACCGGAAGCTAGGAGAAGCAAGGAAGGATTCCCCCCATGGTTCTAGAAGCCTGGCTTGTTGGTACTTTGATTCTAGCCTCAAGAACTGTGAGACAACAAATTTTTGTCTGTTGAAGCCTCCTCTCCAGCTTGCGGTGTGTTGTGGTAGCAGCCCTGGGAGCCACACACACCAGGCAGACAGCATTGTAACAGGCGTGCTCTGCACCCCTTTCCCTCCTAGGGCTACAGCCTCCGGCCAAGGGTCAGCCCGCGTGCTGAGTCAAGGAGGCCTTTTCAGCTGGTGGCCTGCAGGATGGACGCTTCTCAGCTCCACCGTGACCAAAGTGATCTTCAAGTCAGGTAAGGAGGTACAGGACACTTTGCCAAAGAGTTAAAGGTAGTTGTACCTCTTAAAGGCAGGTTCTGTGAGGAAAGGGGAGTGGAGGACAGGTGTCCCCACCACAGAAAGCAGGAGGGACGGGACCATTCAGCTCGCACAGAAGCACAAAGGTTTCTCCTTCATGACAGACCTTTCTGGCAAAGGCTCTGCTCTTAAGGAAAAAAACATTCTCAGTCTTCAGTCTTGAATGGAGAATAAGTTAGGAGAGGTAACAGAGGTGTATCACTCTTCTTTGAGGCTACATATTCACACTGAAAAGAATCAAGGCTACGGTTCTCTGTATTCGCACCGAAAAGACTCAAAGCCGCATTTGTCCGCCTTGGTTATCTATCTTTTTTTTTTTTTAATAAAGTATTTTCCCTTCACAGGCTGAATACTTTGCAACACAAAGTATTTCCAGCTGCTGCTGCTCACCCTCCCCTTTCAATTTGGAAGGCTAACTCAATGACCTCTTTCTGTTTGACAGAATTCACATCAAAAGCCAATGATAAGAGGCCAGGCGTTTGCTTGCCCCGTTGCCAAGGTGGGAGGGGAACCAGCAGCAGTGACAAGTGGCTGTGATCGCTCAGACCTTTGCTAAGGTGAACCTCCCCCCTCCGCCCTCTGTGCCTCAGATAGAAATGCTGGTTTCTGATGGTTTTCAATTATTTTCACTTAAAAGAAAAACTTTAATATATTTAGTTCAAATTGCATGGTGGTGATTATGCTCCTAAATCTGATGAAGAGACATGATAGAAGAAACCTTTGTTTTCATGAGGGGATATTTATTGTTCGATAGATGGTCTGACTTTCCATAGTAGGAGGATTCATACTATAAGCCTAGAGACTGCCTTCTTTCATTAGTTATTTGTAAGACTCTTATTAGACTGGTTCAGTTCACACAGGAGAGATGTTATTGTTAATCAGTTTCTAATCTAATCTATCCATTACCTAGCTGATAAAGAATCAGGCTCACCGAAGAGATTTTGATTCAGACTGCAAATCCTGGTCATGCTACCAATGACATGAATTGATAAATGGAATGTTTCATTTTTTAAAAATTAGTGCTTGAGTTTATCATATTTCTTATGTCATATTTCCTCAAAAATCCCATAATAATTCTCGGCTCCATAGTAGATAAAAAAACAATCAATGGCTTGGAGTTCAAGTGTTCCTCCCAACACGACCATGTAATTAGTGTTGGTAGGCACTAACCCTGCTCAGCCACAATTTCGTCTCTCTGCTCCATGACAGGTCACAGGAGGATGGGCTCTGTGTGGCCCCTTTAAAGTCAAACGAGGCCAAACGACTTGTTTAGCTGACAAAATGTGAGTGGATCTGACATAAGTGACTTGCAGGCCAAAGCCTTCAGTTGCCGGGGTTTAACTGCCCTTCTCTCTTTTGCCCCTGCTTCAGTGATGGTGTTTGGGGTGCTGTGGTCACCACCGGCCGGCCCCTGACTGAGAACGAGCTGGAGCAGAGCTCCCCACAAACCTGAGTGGATATGTCCCATGAGTGAAGGAAAAACATTAAAATAATTTTTTTAATACTTCTTTACTTTTGAGAGGGGGTGAGGAGAGGTGCAGAGAGAGAGGGAAATACAGTATCCAAAGCAGACTCCAGGCTCTGAGCTGTCAGCACAGAGCCCAATGTGGGGCTCAAACCTACAAACCGTGAGATCGTGACCTGAGCCAAAGTCAGATGCTCAACTGATCCAGCCACTCTGGTGCCCCCAATTTTTGTTGTTCTAAGCCACTACCACTTTGAGGTTGATTGTTATAGTAACAGACTCAGTCTACACTAAGACATCAAGGATATTGTTTTTCTTTTGAAATTTTAGCAGCCAAGTTCTACTTTTGAGTGAAATCCGACATGGAACACGTATGTGTAATAAAAACAGAGAGAGTCTCTGGAGGGGTGGGGCATGGAGAGGTGGCTAGGTGAGGAGGAGGAGGGTGTGGCTGATGCCTCAGTGTCCACAAGCCCAGGCAGCTCACTGAAAACCAATGATCCAGTCCAAACAAATCTTTCCAACTACAGTTTTAGTCAAAAGGTCACCACTGGATCTCGACCTGCACATATATTTTGCTTAATTTGGACCCAAAGAGTGTTTTAAGAGAATATAAACCAGCATTTAAAAATTAGGAGACTACATGCAAAATTCTGAATTTCCCTTGATCAGGTGAAGAAGGAGGAAACCCAATCCCATGGCTTCATCCCAAGGGTCTCCTCAGTTGCCATTTGTCATCACACTTAAAGAATTCTGCCACATGTCCCTGTCAAATGGTGAAAATACAGACACTGAGGGCTGGTCTTTCTCAAAGTCAAAGAAAGAGTGTATTTCTTTGTGGAAACATATTATTACTAAGTACTGAAATGAAAAGTAAGTCTACCAATGTTTATATCCCTTTTTTTTTTCACTCCTGTTATGTGTTGCTTTTTCTAAGCTTTAGAAATTGTGACATCTCTTTAGTCCCTTACACATACCTCTATGGCGTGCTGTCTTAAAATGTGGCTCCATACCACCTGGACCCAAGGCAGCTGGCATGCTCGTGAGATGCACAGATTGTAAGTACCATTTCAGAACCCCTGAATTAGAGTGCATGGTAGGGGACCAGCAGTCTGTGGTCTTCATAAGCATCTCCTTCTCCAAGACAACTCTGAGGTACAATAAAGTTGGAGAATTGCAGTTGTGCCTTTATCCATGGGGGAAACATTCCAAGAACCCCAGGGGATGCCTGAAATTGTGGATAGTACCAAACCCTATAAAAACTACATTTTCCCCTATGCATACATACCTATGAGAAGTTGATTTATAAATTGGGCACAGAAAGAGACTGTCAACAATAACTAATAATAAAGTTGACACTTACAACAATGCACTGTAATATAAGTTATGTGAATGTGGTCTCTCTCAACACACAATATCTTATCATACTATACTTTCCCCTCCTGTTGTGATGATGTTAGATGATAAAATGCTTACTTGATGAGATGCGGGGAGGGGAATGATGCGGGGAGGTTTGTTAGGCTGCTGCTGACCTTCCAACAGGGCATCAGAAGGAGGATCACCCTTTTCCCGACCATAGTTGACAGTGGGTAACGGAACCCATAGAAAGAGGTAAAATGGGGGACTTGCCCTGTGGCTGATGTAATCCATAATCAGAGCCTACAGTCTCTGAACTCATAAAGAATATTTATTCTCTTCTAGGTTTAAGAAACCATTTAGGCAGTAGGATTTCAGTGCCCCAATACTATGATTTCTGAAATGGTGGATAGGAACAGTGAAACAAAATATTTGGAAGAGCACCTGTTCTCCAGTTTAAAGATGAGCTGAATATCAGTACATCTTCTGCTACAACATCTTCATTTCTCTTCTTCCCCACTCTTGCTCATGCTGTATCATCATCTGCCAGAAGTCCTATCTCCGTGTCCTTTTATTGAAATTTCACCCATCTTTGATATGAAAATTAATGATAATTCCTTACTATCATCTAAACACGATCGTGTCAGAATTAACTTTTTTAAGGCTTTAGTAGATTTAATGTTTTTTCAGAGCTGTTTTATGTCCACAGCAAAGCTGAGCAGAGTGCACAGCGATTTCCCATAGGTCCCCGGTCCCACACACTCACAGCCTCCCCTGGTACCTACGTCCCCCAGCAGAGTGGAACATTTGGTACAAACGATTAGCCCATAGAGACACATCACAGTCACCTAGAGTCTACAGTCTACATTTAGGACTCACTCCTAGTGTTGTATATTCTACGGGGTTCAACAAATGTATAAAAACATGTACCTACCATTATAGTAACACACAGAGTGGTTTCATCGCCCTAAAAATCCCTGTGTTCTGCTTATTCATCCCTCTTCCAAATGCCCTGCAAGTGACCTTTTTACTGTCTCCATAGTTTTGCCTTTTCCAGAATGTCTTATAGTTGGAGGCACACAGTATGTAGACTTTTCAGATTGTATTCTTTCACTTAGCAATGTACATTTAAAATCCCTCCATTTCTTTTCATGGCTTTTCATTTCTTTTTAACACTTAATATTTCATTGTTTGTCTGGACCACAGTTCATTTATCCACTCACCTACTGAAGACTTGCTGCTCACTTCCGAGTTTTGGCAGTTGTGAATGAAGCTGCTATAAACATCTGTGTGCGTGTGCAGGATTTCGTGTGAATGTGAGTTTTCAACTAAACTGAGTAAAGACCAGGGAGGGGGATGGCTGGATGGTCTGGTAAGAGTACAGTTAGTTTTGTGAGACAATGCCGAAGGTCTTCCAACATGGCCACGCCATTTTGCATGCCCATCAGCAGCGAGTAAGAGTTTCTGTTGCTCCACATCCTCGTCAGCATTTGGTGTTGTCATTGTCCCAGATCTTGGCCATTCTAGTAAGCGTGTAGTGATATCTCATTGTTGCTTTAATTTGCATCTCCCTGATGACATGTGATACGGGGCATCTTTTCATAGGTGTATTAGCCATCTGTGTAGCTCTTTTGGTGAGGTGTCTGTTAAGGCCTTTGGCCCATTTTTTAATCAAGTTGTTCATTCTCTTGTTGTTAAGTTTTAAGAATTCTTTGTATATTTTGGGTAACAGTTCTTGATCAGATGTGTCTTTTTCCAACCTTTTTTTTCCCAGTCTGTGCAAAGCTGTCCTTTTATGGTTGGTTTGTTTATGTCAGGAATCAGGTTCCAAACGAGGTCCAGATGTTCATATGGCTGTCTCAAGTCCCTGTAATTTGTAACTGTCTCCTTTCCCTTCGGCTTTCTATTCCGTGTTTCTGGTATGCTGCAGAGATGGATCGTTTGTCCTGTCTATTGTCTCACGTGCTGACCTTCTCCAGGGACCCAGTAGCTTCTTGAGTGCTTCCCTGTGGGTCCCTGAGGGTCTCTACACCAAGGCCAGGGGCTGGGCCACACAAGAAATTCCTTAAAGTAACATGGTCTCATCATAGCATGAGTCCTCATCAGGCTCTTCAGGAGGATAGAGAGCACATTTTCAAGATGTCACTGCTTTGGGGCAATGTTTGTCAGTGACATCAGAGAGTCTTCATGCTTTAGTTATGAGCCAAGTGAGAGAACAATACCCTGATTATTGAATCATTTGGGCATAAAGCTTATTTTTTATAAATCATGTTAAAATAGGCTATCAAAGATGATGGGAAACAACACTGAAGTGTGTGACCATCCTCGTCATGAATCATGCCCATTGTGTGCTCTGCACTGTTCAAGACTTCCTCACGTGTCAGTTTACTGAGTCCTCACCCTGTGAAGGTGCCACTACTATCCCATTTTACAGCTGAGGAAACTGAGGCATAAGAAGATTAAGTAACTGTAGAACAAGTCAATACAATATTTCCTCTAAGCTCATGAAGACTTTGTATAGAAAACCAGCGGCAATTCGTCAAGCCTCCGTCGTTGATGGTGAAGGACTAGTTCTAATCAAAGTTGGGAGGTGAGCAGAGCTCGTCAGTACCCCAAGCTGCTTGCCTTCCTACCCCTTCTCCTCCAAAAGAGCCTCGCTGACTCTAGCGTCTTCTCTGACATTTATTATTTTTTTCAAGTTTAGAGACACACAGAGAGCATAAGCAGGGGAGGGATAAAGGGGGACAGAGGATCTGAAATGGGCTCCATGCTGACCGTATAGAGCTCAATATGGGGCTCAAACCCACGAACTGCAAGATCATGACCTGAGCCAAAGTTGGATGCTTAACCAACTGAGCCACCCAGTCACCCCTTTTCTGACATTTAAAGACACGGGATAATGTGCTCTGGTATTTCTGTGCACTGATCTGTGGGGATGGGGGTGATATTAGTTCCCTGGAAAAGAGACACAGGGGCTTGGGGGCACGGCCCCAAAGGTACCTGTGAATTTACAGAAAGGTAACTGTTATGACTGCGTGTGCTGGCTGTTACTTATGAGGACAGAAAAGTGTTCGTAAAAGGGCTAGGTGGCCCGGACCCACCAGGCGGTGAGGAGGGAGAGGATGTGTGGAGCAGGCAGGGACAGTTTCCCTGGAGAGGACAGAGCCACTTCCAGACCACATGCCACGACATGGCAGTACGTGACACTGGCTGCCACTTAATTGCTTCAAGTCACAGTTTCTTCATTTTCATTTTAGGAGCATATTACATATTCAGGAGTTTGTGGTAAGGATTAAGTTAGAATATATATATATATAATATATATATATATATATTATATATATATATATATCTTTGGACCTGACCTTTGGCTCAGGTCATATATATATATACAACCCATGGAGAAATCCTACTATTTTATGATTATTGAAGGAAGTATCTGGTGACCTTCAGGATGTGTCTTTCTGCCTGAGGCAAACAAAAGAGGTGTATTATAAAGTGCAAATTGATTTCCCTTCTAGAGAAAGAAAATGGGATTGAGGAAGATCTGGACATCACTTGCAAAATGAGATGGGTTAAAAGCTGGTAGAACGGGGTGTGGCAAGTGGGCTGCTGTTCTGGCACAGGGTACTAATTTACTGACCTCATTGCGGAGATATGTCATCTTTTTGGAACAAATTACACCGTCTTCCATAGAAAAGCCAATACTCGCAAACTGTATTGTTTGCTAGATACTGTACTTTTTATCCATCACGTAGCTCATTCCCCCAACACATGAGGTAAGTACCATCTTCATCCTAAATAACCTTTGCCATCACTGAGCTTAGCTTTTTACTTAATTCATTTCCCTACTACGATGACCCCAGCAGGTGCAGACTCGTTATCCCCACTTTCGGAAGGTGACAGAGGTTAGTGGACCAGCCAGAGTCCAGAGCTACCATGTGGTTGGGTTGGGTTCCCAGGCAGGCACTCTGCCTCCAGGGCCTCCTCTGAAAGCACAACACCTCAGGTGAAGTCCACAGCAGAAATAGTCCAGCTTGATGGGACAAAGTACGATTGTTGCTATTTTTTTTAAAAAAGAATATCAACATCATTCACTGCACCGGAGGGTGGCCATGATGCAAAGTCTATGTGATATTTCTTGTAGAATTCACAGTTAGGAAAAGCTTGCTTCCCCGAAGGAGCTGTTGGCTTTTAGTCTGATAATGGTAATTGGGTCAGGCCCACGCTCCTTTCTGCCTTGAACGATATCCTGTTCAATCACAGCATCACAGCAACCTTTGCAGGGGGCCTAATCTGGATTTTGCTCTTTGACTTATGGTGTATTGTTATTTTATCATGTTTATTTCTATAGCATGAGAAAAAATATCAATACATTTTTGGGGTCATATCAACGACACAGAGAAATAATGGATGTGATTTTTTGTTTTAAGATGTCAAAAGCTACAATGTGATCAATAAATTGGTGCCTGGGTGGCTCTGTTGGTTAAGCATCTGACTCTTGATTTTGGCTGAGGTCATGATCTCACAGTTCATGGGATCGAGCCTGACGCTGGGCTCTGAGCTGACAGCACAGGGCCTGCTTGGGATTCTCTCTCTCCCTCTCTCTCTCTACCCCTCTCTCCCCACTCATACTCTCTCTCTCCTCTTTCTCTCTCTCTCAAAATAAATAAAATAAACATTAAAAAATAAATAAGTTAGATGCTTGAAGAAAGATCCAAAGAGTCTCGGAAGGTTGGAAGGATGGGCCAACACTAACTATACGAATTAAACGAATATGATTTACAATCATGGACACATAGTTACCTGCGCGTGCGAGCAGTGCGAAGTCTGACTTCCCGAGGGAGACCCCGGGGTAGGGCAGGGCTGCCATGGGGACCAGCTGGGGACTCCTCCACAGGACAACCCCTGCCCTGCAAACCTCTCTCCAACTCCGAGCAGTCAGGAGTGGGGCACACGCGCCAGGTGTGCAGGAGAGAAAAAGAATGGAGGACCTCACTCATTCTGCACCTACTGACGGAGTTGCTCTGGGGAGTCAGGAGTTGATACCGGAGCGAACAGAACAGTCAGCACAGAACTTCATCTATGTTAACTGCAAACTCCACTGAAACCCCAAGGCAGTTGCCTAATCAATGAGTTCATTAATGAATGCCTGCTGAACACCTGCCCTGGGCCAGTCCCTGGAGCTAACAGGGCAGCGGTGAGAGGGACGAGGGCAAAGGAAGGACGAGGCAGGCTGGGGAAGCTGGGGTCCGGCACATGCAGGGGAGGTGCCCCCGCTGAGTCCAGGGGGAGGGGCCTGGCACAGGCTCATTGCTGAGTGACAGTGACCCAGCAAGTGCAATGCAAATTTGTTATAAATTGAAATCTTTTTAGGTGAGTCTGTTAAGGCTGCCCCCAAATACTAACCCTGGCAGGGTCACGGTCCAGAGGACAGTCAGGTCAGCGGGGGAGCCACATTTGGAGAGACACTGGCAAAGTGTCACCCATTCAGGCTGGGCAGCCCTGCGGAGCCACGACCAACAGCATAGGAAGCTGAAGGAAGGGCAGAGATTAAGGCTTCAGGGAAAAGGGACCCGAGGGAAGGACTTCATGGACAGGTCTGCTCAGGGACTCAAGAAGCTTCCAGAAGCCCATCTCAGGCCACTGAGTAGAAATTGCAGGGAGGGAACTGTGGCCTCTGTTGGGAAAGTTTTTTTTATTTTTTATCCATCTCTTAAAAATCACAGTTCCTCCTAAATGACCTGAATTTCCTGCCACTTAGTGGGATGCCTGTGTACGAACAGAGGTGCGAGGAGTTGCTCCAGGAACGCGTGGGAGGTTTGGTGACACATCTTAAGTTTCCTTTCAACCTAAGATTCGATGGCCCCAAGAACAAGGCCCTGTTAGGTGTGAATGAATTTTCGTCAGGTATCTGGTGGGCTTGGCACTGGACAATCTGTTCATCTCCACGGAATGGAAGCACCTGTCTGTCATCAAATGGTGACTGGGAGGGGGGTGGGCGGCCACCACCAATTACAATCTGCCATCTCTTCTGCCAGCCTGCGTCCCACTGGTCAGGCCTCCAGGCCAGGTTGCAGGGAGGTCTGAGCTTTCCCCGGGACCCAGAGCCCTCCCAATCTAGCCCACAGCCATCAGGGACGGATTCTTCTTTCAAACTCATTCTCCCACATCCTCCATTCTCTTCCTGCCTTCGTCCCTTGTCTTTCTTCTGCTCCTAATGGTACAACGCACAGTTGACATTTGTGACCATTTTAGCTGGTGTTTCATCTTTTCATACCCCCATGTTCATACTCACTGCAACCTCCTTACACCCCTCGGCGAGCTGTATTTTAATAATCGTTCTCCACATTGGGCTGGAATTGTCCCTCCCATCTCCACCTGGTGAGTGAGGTCCTTTTTCACCTTCCTAGGCTCCGTGCAAAACACAGCTTCTGCTACATAAATAGGTGCTCAGTACAGAAGAGTCAAGGAAATGAGTGACCTAGCTTCTGACACCTGAGAATGCTTGTCTATATTCTTATTTTTGGTAGTGAAAGTTTCTGATGAAACGTATCCATGGAAACACTTCACTAACAGAAAGATTCCATGTTAGGCATCAGAGCGGTACCATTTTTTAAGTGCCACCGCAGACTAATAACTGTTAGTTTGCAATCACAGACTACAAAAGAAATGATTGCATGAATATCTGAAACTCCAGGTGTTAATTCAATAGCAAAAAAAAAAAAAGTGTGTCCTTGTAGTCTGGTTGCTGATGGCTAGGAGCTGATGTATACTTGATTTCGAATACCCTAAAATCAGATTCAAGACCTTCTAAAATTCCATAGACACAAAGGAATAGATAATGCCCCCAGAGGTCATCTGGCACACATACCTACCCCTGGGCAGACACAGATATAAAACTACTTGTGGACTGTCTAGCCTCAAAAAACTGCATCTCAAGGAGAAGAGATATGAGAGCTCTTTCTACCTGGGAAATGCTTCTCCCAAGGGGCAGTTCCTTAGGGCAGGTCCTGACACTCTTCTCCACTCCACTTGGGGAAAACTTCTCCCCAGCTATCTTGTCAAACAATTTCCAGCTGCTCTGTCCTCAGCAGACCAAGAGAACGCTGGTCAGCATCATCCATAGAATGTCCTTTGATCCCCTGAGGAAATCCACCTGGGCTCCCTCTGTCCTCAGACTTAATAAGCCCAGGTCCTCAAGCCTGTCCTCACAGATCAGTTTTACAACTCTCTAATCATGTTAATAATTTTTGTCACTCTCAGATGAATCATTTCTAATCCATCTACATTTTTTGCCCCAAATTAAACACTAGGGGATGTGGCAGTGACTGGAGCTAAGAATAGGGGACGGGTTCCTGCAGTCCGAGGATGTTACACTTCCACGACTACATCACAGGGACAGTGGGCATTTTCCTTTGGAAGAACACCCGAGTGCTGGCTCAGCAACTGTTCCTTGGCAACTCCACATTCTGGATCTTTCTCAGCAGTGCTCGAGACACAGTGTTTAGTCCTGTGTTAGCTGTTCGCTTGTCCATTTAGAAAGGAAATGATCCATTAGGAGACCAGAAAGAATGGCAGAGCCTAGAAAAGAGAGGCTGCCAGCCCCAGGGTCTTTGGGGTCAGGCAGGGAGCTGGGGGTCGGGTGG